>JAYXIM010020157.1:0-298627 GCA_037575425.1 Anastrepha fraterculus | reverse complement strand
TTTCGCATGCCTACGGCACAAGAGAGCCGTAGACGCTTTGCTATGCTGCAGATTAATCTGTGTAAATATTACTTCAGTCATGAGACTGAGTATATTTACGCTTTGTCCTCCACCTTATCCTGGACGCGGAACTGGATCCGCCCCAGATGTAGGTGAGGACGGCAACCGTACTTCGACTTAAGCACCTTGAGGGACCCAAGATCGATACCCAGTACCAGGTGGGAACCCGTCTCCGAAGTGGAAGCGGATTTCTGCCTGGTGCACGAGTATACTCTCCAGAGAGTCGTGTCAAGATCATTGTTCTGAACACGGATGCGTTTGAGGAGTTCTGCTGAATTACAGGAAGGACCCGGAATCCAGACACTCGCTCGTACCAGCCTTTCTTTGCTACTCTCAACAAGAATAAACTTGCTGTTTTCGCAGGCTGGAATCTTTGCTATAGCTTTTTCTAGCCATTCTCGGGAAAAAGCATTGGAACAGTGCACCTTTACGATTCCGTCCACCACGCTTTTCCCCTCGAACGTCGGCGCGTCTTTCGACTCACCGATAGCTTTCCAAAGATAGCTGTCAAGATAGTCTTGTTGCCCTTTGGACAGTAGACCATCTTGTTTGTCGGTATGTATCTCCACCGTCATTGCCTTTGCTGCCATTCTCGCGAATGATTCGCCAGACGTTGACGGAAGAGTGTCATTCGACATTTGAGGTCCCTTAGCCTCTGCCTTGTCAGGCAAAGGTTTGTCTGCCTTGGATTGGGTCGAGGTTGCAGGCATTTCCGAATTCCGTCTCTCGACTTTCCTCTTCTTTGCCTTTCTCCTCTTCCCTGTCGTTGGCACAGACCCCGTTTCGTTTCCGGAAGAGCGCAGCGCTACAGAGGAATCCTCTGTTCTGCCACGCTTTCCCGTTTCCGTTACAGGTGTCGAAGTTGACGGAGCTTGAGTCCTTGCCTTAGCTAGTGCTTCGGCTTGCCTCGCCTTCTGTCTCCTTCGTTTGATCTGCCTTGCGGTTAGACCAACACCTGCGTTCGAATCTCCAATAACTTCGGTCTTTTTACCGGTACTTACCTGATTCGCACCAGGTTTAACCGTTGTCAAAGACTTACTCGGTACCAGAGATCCGTCTGAGTCTACTGAGAGATTGTCCGCCATCTCCACATCCTCCACAACTTGTTCAGTTGCTTCAGATCGTTTCGATGGCGGTGTATCACTCACACTCACTCGGCTCTCCATTGGCATAGCCAATGTGCCATGTTTCACCACTAGTAGTGTGCTTCCTCCGGAACCCTGGGTGTCAGTTCCGGTCATAGGGGAATGTGGGGTTCGGGCCTGCACATCCGATGCCCGAGCCGTCGATTGCTCGACGGTAGGATTTCCCAAAAGTGAGTTACCTCGTGCAGAAATATCTCTGTTTAGCCTCCACATTAAATAAAAGAAATGCATTTTATCCCTCCTGCCAGGTTGTCGGTACGGTACTCTCCACATAGTACTTGGGTGGCCACCAATTCCGCCGTTCCGCGGATGAGTGGATACCCAATTCCTATATGAAGCTGCCCTCTTAGTTCGTGGTAGGTTAATCTCCATAGAATGGGGTTAACTCGCCACTTAAGCCTCATCCCCGCGGCAAGGAGACCGACATGATAAGGCAAAAAAATGTTACAATGCGAAAAATTTGCATAACTAAATTCCAAGTTATTAATGGCCACACCTCATATATATTCAGTATATGTAGTCTTAAGTGAATCTATGGCAATTTGCACATAACCCATTTTAACGATCCTCTTAATCAGTCTAAGCAACTTTAAGTTTTTTTAACCGTATCGTTACTGGTGATGAAAAATGGGTCCTTTACAATAATCCTATTCGCAAACGCCAATGGTTAGATAAAGATGAAACATCAGAACGGACCCCTAGACCCCTATGGCCTTCACCCCAAGAAGATTCTCCTGTCTATTTGGTGAGATATGGCCGGTATTGTTTATTATGTACTTCTGGAACCAAACCAGACGATAACTGCTGATTATTATTCCCAGCAGCTATCAAAGCTGAATGAGGCACTTAAAAAAATCGACCGTCTTTAGTGAATAGACGCAAAGACCTCATACCGCAAGGCAAACATTGGGCAAGCTGAACGAGCTCGGATGGGAGCTAATGCCGCATCAACCATACTCTCCGGATATTGCACCTTGGGATTATTACCTTTTCCGTGGACGTCAATCCTATATGAGTAACAAGAACTACTCCTCAAAAGAAGCTATTAAAAGGGATATCGAAGCGTATTTTGGCTCCAAGGACAAACAATTTTTTGAGCAGGGAATTAAAAATTTGCCTTTACGTTGGGAAGGCATTGTACAAAATGAAGGAAAATATATTATTGATTAATAAATACTTTAAACATCCTTTTTATTAATTTTAAAACCACCTTTAAAAAACGCACGAACTTATGGGCTGACCTGATACATTTAGCTTCCCTGTAAACTCTCCCGCTGTTGCTTGACAATTCATCTCAATTTGGGTTTTTTGCTTTTTTGCTTATCACTAAACTTCGATACCTCGCTCAGTATCTTGGTTATCTTTTAGTTAAAGATTTCTACCACTTTAAGCATACAAAAAATTACTTGATACATCTCTTTGTTAGCCTTACTGACCCTCCTTCTTTTACAAAAAGTAAATCATTAAAAATTGTTAAAAGTGTTTTTTTTTGCTACCATTGTTAAAATAAAAATATAACATATATAAATAAAATAATTGAAATAACCAGCTGTAAAAAAATTACGCACTTCTAAGGCAAATTAAGATTGACAGCAATCAAATGGTAAACGCGAGAAATCATAACCTTGGCGGAAGTCCTACATACGAATATTTGTGCAAGGCAAAATTACTTTCTTGCTAATCCAATATAATCGGATTACCTGCATCCATCGAACGAGTGGGTGGTACGAGTACCAGAAGCAGCTACTTCCAACTGATTTACCTTTAAATGTTCTCTGATTGCCTTCCAGCCAACTAATTGCCACTTGTCGTGCCTTATGCGCTTACTATTTAGCAGATATTTTTAACATAAAATCATTAGATACATTTGAAAAAATCACACACACACATACACATGCATGTAATAATTGACAGAATTATACAATTACGCATTTGCTTTTAAATTTTATTTGTTCAATCTTAAATGTCGCCGCCTAGTGACCATATTGACTTTTTGTCATGGCATTTGCCTTGGCTGGTTTGCGCCCATGCTAGCGAAGCTCCAATCACCGAATGGAAGTCCACTTGACTTTAATGCCTCCGTGGAGGAGGGCTCTTGGTTGGGCGCACTTATTTGTCTCGGCGCTATTGTCGGCAGCGTTGTTTTCGGTCAACTTCTGGATATTATCGGCCGTAAAGGTTGTATTTACGGCCTTGCCATACCGCATATTGTAAGTTTTCGTTGGATTTTATACACAATAATGCAATATATAATTGAATATATAAACGCCAATAACGTGAAATTTAGTGCTTTTGGTTACTCACTTACTTCGCGCAATCCATTGAATATCTCTACGCTGCACGCTTCTGCGCTGGCATGACTGGTGGTGGTACTTATGTGGTCATACCGATTTTCATAGGAGAAATCGTTGATCCAATGTTAGTAATGCAGGCAAAAATCTCTTACTCATCATCTTTGTTTCATTTTAATATTCACATTTTACCCTCCCACAGTATTCGCGGGCGTCTCACCTCGTTGTTTACGCTCGCTCTTAACACGGGCATGTTGGTTGGCAACATTCTGTCCTCACACGTGCCGTATCACTTAATACCGATGGTGGTGATATCGTTGCCACTTCTCTATTTACTGCTTGAAACATTCTTCCCCGAAAGCCCAACATATCTGCTCCACAAGGAGCAGGAGGAGAACGCGGAAAAGTCTTTTAAATTCTATTACAATTACAAAGCGTTGAATAAACAGGATGTGGCGCAATTGAATGTGAAATTTTCGGACTTGAGAAACTCGGTAATGGAACAAAAGACACAAACAGAGATTGTGACATGGCGTGATTTCTGTAAGTAAGATTTCAAACAGTTTTGGCTTTCAAGTTCTTACACATAACATTGAATTTTTATTTATTTTTCAACTTCAGTCACCAAACAAGCCATACGCGCCTTTGGCCTGGGCATAATTCTGATGTTAATGAATGTTTTCACTGGCAGTTTCGCATTACTAAATTATATGTCGAGCATTTTTGTTGTCATCCAAACAGACATAGACCCGAATACGAACACCATCATTATTGGGGTCGTGCAAATTGTTGGCACAGTTTCAGCCATCATTTTAGTCGATCGTTACGGTCGCAAATTTTTGCTAATAATTTCGAACGCATCTATGGGCATCTGCTTGGCTGCCTTTGGCATGTATGCCTTCTTTGCCGAAGAAACTAGTGTGGATCTATCGGCCTATCGTTCTTGGCTACCACTTCTGATTATGACCTTTATTATATTCGCTTGTAATATAGGAATAATACCCGTTACTTTCGTTGTGCTGGTGGAGATTTTGCCCGCGAAGGTAATTATCTTTAAATTACTTATATTATTATAATTACTTAAAAAAATTCGATATTTTTGTGCTCAAAACTTTTATGTAACGTAAAACAAAACAGGTTGTGCAAAACTTAAATACGAACATAATTAATTAAAACAAATATGTGTGTACACCTGTGTTCACAATAATAGCCACACTACATACTGCAAAGGTGTAGCATATAAGTCAACACATTTTTTTTTAATTTATTACAAAAAACTTTTTTGTACTTTCTTTTTTAATTTTTTTTTTAATTTAATTTCTTTTTTAATTTTTTGTTTTTATAAATAATAAAAATTTATTTTCTTTCAATTGTTTTTCTTCATATTTCTTTTTGTTTTAATTTTTTTTTTATGTTTTATGTTTTTTATTTATGTTTCTTTTTTTAATTTTTTATTTTTATTTTTAATTTAATTTCCTTTTTAGTTTCGTTTTTAAATAATTTTAAAAAATTTTTTTTTTTTGTTTTTAATTTTTTTTTATGACAAATATAATTTGTTTTTCTTTTAATTTTTTTTTGTTTAAATTTCATTTATTTAATTTTTTAATTCCGTTTTTTTTAATTTCTTTTTTAATTCGTTTTTAAATTATTATTATTTTTGTTTATTAATTTTTTGTTTTTATAAAAAATAAAATTTATTTTTTTTTTAATTTTGTTTTTTTTATATTTCTTTTTTTTTACAATAATTTTTTTTTATTTTATTTATTTTTATTCTTATTTTAATTTCCTTTTTCACTCCGTTTTTTAATTATTATTATTTTATTAATTTTTTTTATTATTTCTTTTTAATAAAATTTTTTAAAATTTTTTGGTTTTGTAAACAATAAAATTTATTTTTCTTTTCATTTTTTTTGTTTATATTTCTTGTTTTTAGTTTTTCTAATTTTTTTTTTAATTTTTAGTTTTTAATTTGTTTCCTTTTTATTTTCGTTTTAAAATTTTTTTGTTTATATTTCTTTTATTTAATTTTTTAATTTTGTTTTTAAATTTCCTTTTTAGTTTTGTTTTTAAATTATTATAATTATTATTAAATATTTTTATATTTTTTTTTAGTTTTTAAAAATTTTATTTATTTTTTTACATTTCTTCTTTTTAATTAAATTTTTTTTTATTTTTAATTTAATTTCCTTTTTAATTTCGTTTTTAAATATTTTTTAATTTTTTGTTTTAATTTTGTTTTATGTTTTATTTAATTTTTTTGTTTATATTTCGTTTTTTAAATTTTTTTTTATGTTTTTTTAATTTTTAATTTAATTTCCTTTTTAATTTCGTTTTTAAATTATTATTTTTTTTATTATTATTATACACTGGCTGTACACAGCAGTGGTTAGGCCTATTCTCTACTATGGTATTGTAATATGGTGGAATGCCCTTGAGAAGGGGGGAACATCAAAAAACTTGACAAGGTTCAGAGACTAGGGTAACTGTAGAGCCGATGAACTAGCGAGAGTCGTCACCAAGTTGACCGATGAGTACATAGACAATGACATAGGCATACCCTTACAAACATTTAAGCTACTTATCCTTGAAGAAATCGTAAGGAAAGCAAACGGAAGATGGCGTAATGAAGCCACCTGCCAAATCGCCCATCAACTGTGGCCGACTCTTAGTGCTAAACGCACAGAATCTTTGCTAAGCCAAAATAAGCACAGCCATAGCACACTGATTTCAGTCATAACGGGACATTGTCTAATAGGTGGGCACGCCCAAAGGATGGGTGTGCAGCACATGACTTCTGTAGATGTTGTCTTGATGAGGAAGAAGAAGACAATCTTACAACATCTGTGCCATTGTCCTGCTCTATCCAGACGGAGATTTGTTATTCTAGGCAGAAATTTTTTTAACGAATTGGAAGATCTCAGTTCCTCAGAAATAGGAGGTATTCTAAAATGTTTGAAAAGCGCACACTGGTTTTAGAAGAAATAGGGAAAGCTCCCCACGCGGCACCACTATGGGCTATGAGCCTGAGTGTGTCCCAAAGGACAACCGCTTCAACCTAACCTAAACTAATCCCATTGATATTCATGGATAACATTTGCTATATAATTATAATTCCGCTGATTTTCAAAAGACTCTTCCTTGGTTTTTCTATTTTTGGTTTCCTTGGCTTCTTTAGCCAGTTGTAGAGGATATTAAGAAAAAATAAAAGTTCAAACATTTTTGAGTAGTCTTTTTTAATTATTATTTTTTAAATACCTAGGTGCCTCACCAAAAAAAGTTGCGGTCTCTCCCCGGAATTATAAAATCAATTATACTTTAGGAATTCCCCAAACATTGTTTCGGTAAAATATTAAGATTTAAGCGAGCTGGTCCGATTTGAAACACCTCCAAATATACAGGCCTTAAATAACATAAAATTAGCTTTTAGAATTTTTTTACAAAAAATCGCCACACATGATAGAAGAGTTTAAGCTTAAGACGTCTGCATAAAAATGTTAAACAATTTTATCAACGGAATCGAAATAATGATATTTTTCGGTCCTACCACTTTCAATCGGTCCCGCTCACAATTAATTTAAAATATGAGCACAAAAGTTTCGGAATTTTTTAATCCAAAATACTCAAAAATTTTGGCAAGAAAGTATTTTTTCAAGAGGAAACTTTTATTTTTACGCTAACGTAATTTCCGAAATAGTTTAGGTACTTTATTGACAATATACAAATTTTTAATAAAGCAATATATAATATTAAAGTAATGTTCTAGTTATAATAAAAATTGTATTCTCAACTTATGCAGATACGTTCAAAGGCTATGTCCATTTGCTTGTCGTTCCTGAGCGTCTGCACCTTTACGATGCTGAAGGTATTTCCCTCGTTCATGCACGCGTTCGGACTATCAGCGACAATGTGGGCCTGTGCGACGTTTGCTGCGCTGGCGCTATTCTTCATTTCAATATTCCTGCCGGAGACCAAGGGGAAATCCATGAATAGCGACAATCTTAAATAAGAATCTCTACATTTTAGGTTTTTATAACAAAATAGCTACAGCTACAGTATTGCAAAAGCCAGCGTAAAGATCCAGTAACTACTTTTATGTATGCATTGCTGGAAAATAAAGTACATAGTGAGATACATATAATTATTTAAGTTTAAAATAAAAATTTTAAGAACTTGTTGCTTTTTGACAATTATTTATGGGAGGGCGGATACAATTTTTTATAACCTTAAAAAAATTTAGAAGTGTTTTCTTAAACCAAATATTAAGGGCCATACTTAATATTATAAAAATTATATATATAATTGGCGCGTACACCCTTTTTGGGTGTTTGGCCGAGCTCCTCTTCCTATTGGTGGTGTGCATCTTGATGTTGTTCCACAAATGGAGGGATCTACAGTTTCAAGCCGACTCCGAACGGCAGATAATTTTTGTGAGGAGCTTTTTCATGGCAGAAAAACACTCGGAGGTTTGCCATGCCGAGGGGCGACCGCTATTAGGAAAAACGTTTTCTTAATTTTGGTGTTTCACCGAGATTTGAACCTACGTTCTCTCTGGATTCCGAATGGTAATCACGCAACAAACCATTCGGCTACGGCGGCCGCCTAGTAGTAGTAAAAAATTGAGTAATAAAAAAATAATATGCCAATATAGGTAGGTGAAATAGTTGAAGTGCCGGTCTGGCACTCCTCAAGTAGCACTAAAGCGCCGTATTGATACCATTATGAGACCTCCAAAAGGCAGATATCTACAGCCAGCAAGAGCTGTTGATATCAAGGAGGAGATTGATTGGATTTAGGTTTTCGCACTGCCCCAGGCTGACGTAGAAAGAAGCGCCCAGTGACCTTCGTCGTCTAGCTGCCAAACCCGGACATATACAGAGAAAATGCTCTACAGTCTTCTTCTCTGAAAGGGCGCCACAGCTTCTGCAATGGGAGTTAAAAGGTAACTCTAGCTTTTTCCTCGTGTGTGCCGACCGTCCAGTGACCGGTAAACACAGCTACGAGTTTGGAAATTGAATGGCGAGGAGTCCAAAGGAGTTCTTGAGTGCTTGGTATATTGTACTGGGCCAAAGGGTTTTCGAAATAGCACATGAAGAAATTCTTGTCTGTTCTTTCTTGAAAAACAATTTGTGCAGTTCCCCTTTAACAACTATCAGGGGGAGGCGGATGACCGGGTAGGAGGTCTATGAGGCCAATTCAGTCGCCTTCCTGGCGAGCTCATCGGCAATTTCATTTCCCCCTACGTTCCTATGTCCAGGGACCAAGAACAGAGAAATGTTACCTGCACACCCAAGATATTTGATCTCCTCCTTACAGGAGTTTACTAGTTGCGTTCTGCACTATGGCGTCGTCAGAGCCTTAATCGCGGCCTGACTATCGGAGAAAATGTTAATATCTCCCTCACTCCCACGTTCCCTAAGCATTTTGCATGCTTGCAGGATCGTAAAGACTTCTGCTTGAAAAACACTAGCAGTGTTCGGCAGAATATAGATAAATTGGCTAATTTAGAGAAAACCCCTGCTCCGACTCCCGACCCGTCAGTGAAGACAGAGGTGCAAGCTTCGGTTCACGTTTTCCCCTCGATCCAATCTTGCCTATTTGGAAAGATTGCCCCAGCACGACCCTCAAACTCTAGTTTGCGGATAGAGAGGTCTGTTCAAAGTTCGGAGAAATGCGCTGTTAACGGTGTTTTACATGCTCCGGTGATGGCAGTGCATGCAGTCTTTTGCACCCTCTTCAGTTTAGTGATATTATAGCCCTTCCGAAAAGCTTTCCACCAAACAACACAGCCATACGTTAAAATTGACAAAACCACTGAGTTGTACATCCACAGCACGACCTGTGGCTTGAGACCACATTTTTTACCGAACATACCCGATTTTCAATGTAAGCTACACAATGGAGTTTGGAGTTAAGTATCACTCCAAGGTACCGAACTTCCGATGAGAGCGGGAGAACGTGGTTGTTTAATTTGGGAAGTCGAAAGGGTGGAGGTTTATATTTTCTGATAAATAGCACCAGCTCCGTTTTGTCAGAGTTGACTCGGAGGCTGCAAGTGGCAGCCCAGGGCCTGAGTACAGCCAATTCCAGCCATTCCAAAATCTCAGCCATGACTGAGGGAAACTTTTATTAAAAAAGTATGTCAAACTCAAAATCAGGCGAGGCTCATCAGTGAAATCATTTTGTAATACATACTTCTTTTCATCATATTAATCATTTTGAATTTAGTAAAATTTCGATACATTTTTTCCAAAGCATTAGATGCCTTCATTAGTACACTCGCACACGACCCATTCAAATGGACTCGCGGCTCGAAATTTGTATGCAAAAATAATTACGTATGCAAAACGGTAAAGCAATTAGTGGTATTAAGTAGCAGGACTGTTCGTTTTCATCCAACAACAAGAAGGAGTAAAACGACTGTTCCCCACTTTTGCTTCAATTGCGCTCGATTTAACTGTTGGTCATTTATTGTTGGTGCCTACTTACCCATCTCCGTATGCGTGTACGTGTGTGTGTGGCCTGCATTTAATGATTCTTTGTTCAATTTAACATTCAAGTTCGTAACAGCTCGGGTGGGTATGAGCATACAAAATTTCCACTTAGAAGAGGTCTCAGAAATGTATTAACCTCATAAAGCACGCAAATTCAATAAGAAGTAAATTTGCTTTTTTTTCTACAAGCTCAGGCATTAACATGGAAGGAGTGTTTGTTCTAATAAGTAGATCGAAATAGAAAGACAAAATCTCTTCTTTATGATTTCGTTAGGCAAATTTATTTTATCTCCTTTAAAATATGACTCGTCTGAAGCAACACAGATGTGATAACCTTTAACTCTGTCCTCCATGCACCCCCGGTAGGCCGACGAAGGGATGACCTTCAGCTCCTTCGTCACATTCTCTTTAATCTCCTCTATCGACTGAAACTTCAACTTAGGAAACAAAAAGAAGTCACACGGGGCCATATCAGGTAAATACGGTGCTTTCACGATGGTATTTACTTGGCATTTGGTCAAATAATCCAGCATAAATAGGGATGGGTGCGATGGCGGGTATTCCTTGTGTATGTATGGAGAATGTTTGTGCTGCTACAACAACGTTGGTAGAGTTTAAAAAATTTAGTTCAGAGATTCACTAAGGCGATCCAAAATATGATTATGGGAAAAATAGGAAACATTATTTAAAAAATAAATATCTACTAGAATTGCATTTATTGAAGATTTTTGAAGGGAAGTAATTCCATCGAAGAAAATTCTATCTCAAAAATATTAATTTTTAAAGATTTTATATCAATTTTAAGAAAAAATGCATTTTCTTCATGTGAAATATATGGCCAAAGTCAAAGCTCTGGCGGCACCATTAATATAAGCCAAAATAAAAAAAAATAAATTTAGGAAAATACGAGTCCCTCTTTTCGATTTTTTATAGCTCTGCGGGGTGGTTAATTTTTTTTTTACTTATTTAATATGTAAATAAAAGTAGGCGGTGCAATGGAAATTTCCAAAATATTTAAATAATTTTTTAATTATTTCTTTCTTTTATATAACAACAAATTCGTATCAAATTTGTGCTAGATTTCTCTATTAGAAAATAAAATGTTCATTTTTTTACATTTTTGAAAAATAGCGATACGAGTATCTCGAAGTTGGGCGTGGCATCATTCTCAAAGTCAACTTCAGTTAGGCTTGACTCGATGTGTCTGCCGGTCGTGGGAATGGGCTAGTGCGTGATTGTCAATTGGTTGCCTCGGCCTCGAAACCCACAGTAGGCAAGAAGCATCAAATGACAGAAATATTTGTTTCTAATAGCGGTCGCCCTCTGAATAACCATAACCTCTGAATCTGCTGATGTATAAATTTAGCATCAATGCTCACACCCCAAATCGGAGGAGAAGCTCAGCCAGGCAAAGCTAACAAAAGATTTATGTGTCAGATATATCAATTTTTACCCGTGTTAGCGACTCCATCATCCTGACTACATATTTTGGAATATAACTTTAGGCGCCTTCCATTTGCATTTTCTCTGCCTGCTGTGTTTGGACTCTGCTCGCTAGATAAAAAATGTGCATGTGAAAGTAACAAGCAAGCTTTGCCGCTACCGAGTATGACTACATCTCACAAAACTGGTATAACTCATTATTTTCAATGCTGCCAAATCTCTCTTCAGATATTAGGCAAGTTTCATTAGACCACATTCATACAGGGACACTTTTGTTCCATCAACGTTACGAATTCTTTTTCGATGATCCCATCGAGTTCAAAAACCTTCCAAATGTTAGTTTTTAGTTTACGGTCAACAACAATATTAACAAGAACGGCAACACAGGGCGAGTTGACAGAACGCGAGCTACACAAGTAACGAGTAGCAGCAACAAAAGATGTCATGCATGAACGTGGTTTTATGTTAGGTAAAGCTGGCTAATTTGTAAAAAGATCTCACTCCGACCTCTACGGACCATAGTGTGGCCAGTGCTATGTATCTGGAGTCGAAGATATCATTTTATATGTATAATTCATAATGCACTTTTTCGCGAGTTTTAACAACCCGTTACGCTTTTTGTCAGCAATATCCTTCAAGGATAAAAAATATGTATGTAGATCCCAGGCACATTTGTCGAATACTGCAAAGAGCAGGTCAGTGTCGTAGTAGATGTTCCAAAGTACCCCTAGCATTCTCTTCGTTACATGTGTTAGACTCGTACGCATCGCTCTTGACTAATCTCAATTTTGGCTGCGTGTTGTGGGGTGAGACAGTGTTCCATCAGTACCCCAACCAATATTGTGCTGTCTTCTCTAGAGACTGATAAAATAAAGTTTGTAGTTTTCGTATTCTAAGTTCTTAGCATAATTTTGTCAGTTTTGTACGAAGTTGAGTGCTCCCACATTGACCGCGGAGTTCCTATTTCTACAGAGTTCATCAATTTTGGATCTGCACTGTGAAACATATTCCGAGTTAGTCCAAGGAGCCATAATTGCTTTAATAGCCGTAGCTGCTTTTGTCTGGTACTGCCTTCTTTTGTTGTAAATTAAAACAAATCCCAATATAGTTAATCCATTGGTATCCACGATCGTAATCTAAAATATGAAAAATGTGAGGATTAGTTAAAGGATTTGATTCACGTACAAGGAGCGGCTACTAATTTCTCTGCTTAAGATGCTTAATGAATAAAAAATATGGTTTTATATTCTTATTTTTCAATGGAATCATCCTCAGCTGAAATAAATTTTTCCCTTCGTGGATTTAATGGGCTTTTACAAAAAAAATATTTTCATCTCACTACTGTCCGAAAAGCTTCGCACCCGTAACTCACTATTCGTGGCCGCCTAATGTGTACTTTAAGAAAAGACTTTTCTCGTTGTAAAATCGTATGCTTCGTAGTTATTTGTCTTTCAACATATACCTCGAATAGCATTAATGTAGACAACTAAAAAATTTTACTAATGCATAAATTTCTTAAATTCAAAAAAAAAAAAAAAAATAAGTAATCATATTTTTGTTTAATAATAATTCGTTTTGAGCAGATGACAATGATAAACTAGGAATTCATCTCACTAGATTTGCCTTTCCTGCAGGGCATATTATAAACACACACACACATACATATGCAGGTATACTCGTATATGCACACAAGCACATAAAATCGGAGAGAATTTCAAAGGTGGCTAGCGTACATGACTCTATCCTCTAATTTGACCATCCTTTTCCTCCACTAATTGCAACAAGTGGACCCTTTAGCCTTCGCCTAGTAGATGCACGCTTTCTGCTTAAATATTCATTAAATATCATTTGTGCAACCGAACGCGATACTTTAATTGATTTAAATGCCCACTCACTTAATTAGGTGTTGTTTCCAAGGGTTTTAGGGGTTACAAATCGTAATTTGTTTTGTATTAAATGACAAAAGCATTTGCATATAGACGAGTGGTTAGCCATGTATGTGCCTACAGTATATCACAAAAATTAACTGTCACTTAACGGAATAATCTTCAAGGCAGTATACATTTTCGAAAGCAAAAATATTGCAGGATTCTGAAATAATCGTTTCAATTTCCTCCAATAGCCATTTTTGAAAGACATCTTTTGAAAAAAATAAGATCACTTAAAATTCTGTGAGTATTTCAAACAACGCTACGTTAAGCTCAATTAAGGTTCGGCACTGAGGCCGTAAGTTCCATGTTCTTCTACAGGGGTACCGTCTGGTGTGACCAGTATTAGAAGAAATAAAATACATACAGACTTGGTCCCAAGGTACACTGCTTTCTTTACCAATAAAAGCTAACCGATAGAGTGGGAGTAGGATTTCCTCAAAAGGAATTCTTTTAAACCTGAGTCTATTCCCTGCCGTGTCTCTCAAGCTGAACTGACGGCAGTAAAAATACCGGTTTTTCACTTGAAGATCCTTTTATAATTAAGTCTAATAGTCAAACTGATGTTAGATATCAATAATCAAATAATACATCCTCGAAGGTAGCGATTTAATGTAGGAAGGCGTTGAACGAGCTGGCGTGGTATGGGTTCCTGATCACTGAGGTATTCCCGCGTTGCGATGAACTATGCCGAAAATGCCGGCTTGCCAGATTCTTCTTGTTCTTTTTCCATCTTTTTTTGGTGGTGAGGTAGGGTTCAAAATGCCTTCGCACTTACAGCGACCGTAGTTTACTGCGTCGTGTGGTGTGGCCACTAAAACGATCCCTCTTCTCCTTCTGGGGAGACACCCTTCCCGGAACTGGTTTCTAAATTACTTCGGGAGGGCCCAGAACGGCATCCAGAAAGGACCAATTCTATTCACCCACATCTGGGTCCACCGTATTTGTAGTCAGCTTTCATGCTATAGGCTCGTCTTCTTGTGTCTCTATCTGTGCGGCTTTGCTTTGTTGCACTGTGTCGAGGTCAATCTTTTTTTTCGTAGTACGTTCTCGATGTATTTCTTTACCGCGTTGCAGTTGTCCCCGCGTTCGAGCATTTTGCTGATTATGTTGCTCAGTGCGATGTCGCCAATCTGCTCCCTCAGAACATTTCTTTCTGCGAGCCATCTGTCACAACTGAAAAACGTGTGTTCAGCGTCATCGCTCTGTGCTTCGCAGTATATGCACTTGGAATCGGTTACGTAGCCCATACGGTATAGGTAATTCCGGAAGTATCCGTGGCCCGAGAGGAACTGAGTTAAGAAGTAGTTCATTTCTCCGAAGCTCCTTTAGACCCAATTGTCAATTGATGGAATAAGTTTCGCCGTTAGGCTCGTCTTCTTGTGTCTCTATTTGTGCGACTTCGCTTTGTTGTCGCACTGACTTCGCACTGTGTCGAGGTCAAACTTTTTTTTTCGTAGTACGTTCTCGATGTAGATATTTCTTTACCGCGTTCCAGTTGTCCTCGCCTTCGAGCATTTTGCTGATTATGTTGCTCGGTGCGATGTCGTCAAACGCGAGGGTTGACTCTACGCTTCATGGGCAATAGAGTTCAGAGCCAGGACAGGAACTAGTTAGGATTTCTCAACTGAGTCTGCACCATCAACTTAATGGTGACGTGTAGGGAACGTACCCGAAGGCTTGCCAGAGTTTTAACGGGACGGAGACGATTGTAGCATTAGCCTATCAGCCCTTTCGGGGAGGTGTCACCCTCCTGTACTGAGGTGATAGAATACTGCTTTCACCAGCCTATAGACTTCCTAATCTAATAATATTTTCTAGTATACCGTAATCAGGATCTTACTGGTCTCGATCCTGATGAGCTTTGCAGCCCTTCCGCTGGAGGTACTCGGGCTATATGAGGCCTTTCGAGCCGAGCCTCTTCCTCTCCTGCCGGACTTTAGTCGCCTCTTACGACAGGCATGCTTTGCCGCGGATGTATTCTTTCCCCCGATCCGCTGGGGTAGCTCTTTTCCCATTGAAGGAGCAAATGTCAAGAATGTAAAGGAATTAAGCAAATCTATCCAGAAGCTGTTGAAAACTATTCTAATTTGTTAATCTACCCTGATCGCATCTTTTTATGGTCAGTGGCTGGTGTAATGACCGAACACTGCTTAAAAAGGATACACGAGAAGAAGATGAGCTTCCCATCAAATGATATTTGACGCAACTGCTGAGACGAAGGCTAGGTGAAACACTTTACTTCTGCTGCTACTTCCTCGCTACGGCCAAGATGCGTTACTATTATCTGCCTAATGGATATGACGGGCTTTCGCAATATTCGCTTATGTCGTTTCATAAGACGCCCTCAGTAATAAAACTTTACAGGAAGGTGAAAAGTTATAGCTCCCCCTACAGTGGTAACACAATAATTTATCTTAAGGCCCTCGCCTTATTTAAAATGATGTTCTTTGAAGAGTGTGTACAAAATACTTTTTTTTTTAGTAACTTATTTTTTGATAATAAATATAAAATTTAATAAATAAAAATAATTTTTTTTTTGCCTTACGAGGGTCGTTCAAAATGTTATCAGCCTTCAAAAAATGGTCTTCACATGGGCAAATGACACAAACAAAACCGGTTCTACTGAACCGATTTTGAGAAAATAAAATTTAAATGATGGCGAAAAACACAATTTCAAATGAGACGAGGGCCTTACTTCCCATGTACGCCTCGTGGAATAGCAGGCCCCCAACCTTAGTTGTCACCAAATGCTAAGAAAGCAGCGAGTCTGCTACCACCAACAAGTATGGGAGCTTTTCTACACTTTCGCCATTCACCCGTAATTCTTCCAAAGCGATTTAGTGCTGCAACTCGGATGTTCAAATTCAATCGAATTCAATACCAAATTCAATTTACAAGCAGATGTAGGCAAGTGGTTTTGGAGTAGTCCATGGTGGCTGTAAAATAGCGCACTTAGATTGAAATCCGTTTTAACAAATATTTTCTCGGATTTGACACCTCAACTTTTATGAATACAAACCATCAAATTTCGAAAATTAAAAATAAAATTTATTTGGTATCCATAAATGCAATAATAAAGGGGAAATCTTTCTCTCTGAGCTACTGTACATGTCCTCATGAAATTATATTTGCAAATACGTACATACATATGTATACATATCAGATATTTACATAAAACAAGCCAACAGTCCGAACCTTTTTAGCAAAATTTATGGCACACGTTTTTATTTAATATATTCAAGAGAAGCAGCATTAATTTTATTTTTATTATTTTTTTCTTCTAGGAGGACTCATGAGATCATCCACAATAGCAGCTCACAGAGGAAGATGTGCTCCTAGTGCATGAAACATGTGTTCGAAACCCTTATTCATGCAGTGTATGACGTTCTTGCTGCTCTCTCTCTTAATGACTGCTGCTTTGCGAATAACAGAAACAGAATCTACGACAACGAGCACAGACGCCGGTGGCGCTCCCTCCAATGTAAATATTTGTGAATGAATAAAGGCAATATTGCAAAAAACGAAAACAAGAAAAAACAAAAAAACTATATACTAGTATGCACACACAAACGAACTTTTGCAAAGAAGCTCAGCCAAAGTCTGCAAGGAATTACATTCTTAATAAATCCTTTATAAATATATAGAGACTTGTAACATCTGGAACGTTGCTATACTCCGTCATTTAAATGTGTACATTTACTTAGGCCCGCATTCTCAATTGTTAATTAACTGCTTAACTAATCAAAATGTAATTGGTAGATGCTTAGAAAAGCAATTTGTCAATGGCTGGTTTGCGCAAATCTGTCAGTTAAGGCTATGCCAAGGCAAGTCGCAAAATGGCTTCTCGATAATGAAGTCGCACAGACCTATCGGTTAAAAAATAATAATAAAAGAAAATGTTTAATAGTTCCACTCAATTCAAAATATAACACTAGCAATAAAAACAAGGAACTACTGCACTAACGGTACGGATACGTACACTTCCATGTCGAAATACTATAGACTGTTACGTCGGACTATACTTGTACATGCATATATTACTTGCCCTAGGAATAGGCAGCGACCGTAGCCGAATGGGTTGGTGCGTGACTACCATTCGGAATCCAGAATTAAGAAAAAGTATTTTTCTAATAGCGGCCGCCCCTCGGCAGGCAATGGCAAACCTCCGATTGTATTTCTGCCATGAAAAAGCTCTTCATAAAAAATATCTGCCGGAGTCGGCTTGAAACCGTTGGTCCCTCCATATGTGGAACAACATCGAGACGCATGCCACAAATAGGGAGAGGAGCTCGGCCAAGCTCCCAAAAAGGGTATATGCGCCAATTATATATACAGTGAAACCTCCCACAAGCGGACACTCACGGTTCCACAATTTTCGTCCGCTTATGGGGAGTGTCCGCTTATGGGGGTTGAAAAAAAACTCTAAGTTAAAATTACTATCCCACCTCTTTAAACAATTTTTCATGGTACGTTCAGTTTTTTGCATATTTATTGAAAAATATATATGTATGTATGTACATTTTTATATTGGGAACAATGAATATAACATATTTACACATTTGAATATACATATTTGATTGAACATATTTATATTTTAGGCTTCAAAAATTCATATACCGTAGTCTGTCGTAGATTTTCCTTTTTATGTTTCAGAAAAAGGTTTTCAAGATGACATTCTAAAGTCTTGGCGTATTGGAATCCAGTAATATCGTCTCTTAGAAATTGTTTAATGCGACGCAGTTGTTCTAATGCTTCAGGATATGACTTGATCTGACATTCATCCTAGACACATACATGATTTGAGTCTTCGCTTTCTCCGTCAGATAATTCCTCAGTATTAATCGGAACCTTTTCCCCCGGGCCCGGAGTTTTCAGAGGGGCCCGGACTCGAGATTATACGTATTTATATGAATTAGACATCATTGGAAAGGGCCCGCATTTGCAATTTTCCCCCGGGGCCCGGATATGCTCTCTACGGCCCTGGGCGCAGATCTGCCCTTATCTATCCTGTTTTCGTGGCAAAACCTTTCTATAATGTGCTGGACAGTTGAGGAACTAAAAGCAACAATTTCTACAATTTCTTCGTTGGTTTTTCCCCTCTTTATAATGACGAAGAACATCTTCCCTTTTTTTAAATGAGGTCCGTTTTCCCATTTTAAAAAATTTTAATTTTTTCAACTTTTCTTTACAAAATTTTTTTGAGAATGACTTAAGACGTTAAGCTAAACAGAAAACAATACATTTCAAGTATAATTTTTTTTAATATTGTATATCGGCCTATAATTTAAAAAGGGCTTGGCAGGTTGAGACAGTGCTTTTTAAATGCTTTGGCCGATATATTTAAAGGCCAGTTGGTTTTGAGTTGCATTTAATTTTATTGGTAGATTTTTTGTTTAGCTTCTGTGCTTTTTGAAAACAGCAAATCCCTGCTAGTCAACCACAGTTTCGTAATTGACAAATTTTTGTTTGACAGATTGCTAAGAATACGAAAAAAGTCAAAGGGCACTTAGAGATGAGCTTAGAAGCATTTCCTTTCCGAAATAATACACTTTAGCCAAGGAATAATTCAATTAATTAATATAATATTAAAATAATTTAATTAATTTTTAGACGTATTTTTTGAAATCGACTTTATAACTTGCCGCGGATCTCCTTTTATGCCTTCTATTGAAGTAGTAATTTGAGTTTCGGAAAGACAAAAAAGTCGCTCAAAAGGAGCCTTTAAAAATCGAACTGTTTTCGTCATTTATGTTTGGTGCCCTATTTTTGGTAGCCTGCTATTTCGTTTATCAGCTGTTCTTCAGCCCTGGGACTAACAGTGAGCGCGCTCTTATATGAAATGAGAAAGTTTCGCATCGCAGATGGCAACGTGCAGAGACTGGGTTGATTTTTTTTGTATGTAACGAACACAAATTCAATTTTGTCGAAACATCCCAAGTGACGTCAGTAAATCAGCTGATAACTTCAAATTCGCTGACAGTCAATTAACGGTTTGATGTTGGCCACACCTTCTGAATTATTTTCACCATGAAATAAATTTATGGTTGTTCGCTGGCGAGGATGATAGGTTACCGGGCTTGGCCTTCAGCTAGGCTGAAAAACGAAATTGAGCCAGTAACTTCGGCTGCAACATCATTGGGTACTCAGCAGAATTCTCGGCAGAATTAATGGCAAACCATTGCCATGCCCTTAGTTACGTCTGCCAATCAGCTTATATCTTCAAATTCGCTTAAGACCTCAATCAAGAGCTCAGCAGAACTGGACAATGCAGTTGAAACATTTACATTGTTAATTCATCAAGCAGTTTCTGCATCCACAATCGAAAATAGAGCAAACTTTACACCTAGACGTCATGCCTGCGTGCATGTATCTGCAGATATTAGAGCATTAATTCAACAAAAGCGAAAATTACGAAAAAAATGGCAAAATACTAGAAGCCCAGCAGACAAAACTATGCTAAATAGGGCCACAAGTGAACTTAAAGACAAACTTAAAGAATTTAGAAACAAATCAATCTCAGATTATATTGAAAATCTAAATGACAATAGAAACGATGATTACAAAATATGGAAAGCTACGAAGTACCTGAAACGCCCAAAAAAGAGAAATGTGCCTATAAAGGACTGCAATGATGCATGGTGTAGATCTGATACCAGCAAGGCAAAAGCATATGCGAAACATTTAGAAACAACTTTTACACCTAACACAATAAGTAATAGCAACGATTCCGATGTTCTTCAATTTCTCGATGCCCCATGTCAATTATCATTACCAATCAAACATATAACACCTGCAGAAATTTGTATTGAAATCGAAACGCTCGACAAAAATAAATCTCCCGGTTATGACAAAATCGATGCTAAAATAGTTAAATGCTTACCAAAAAAAGGTATTATGTTTCTGACACTAATATATAATTCTATACTAAGGTTAAGCCATTTCCCTACGCAGTGGAAATGTGCAGAAATTGTGATGGTCTACAAGCCAAACAAACCAGAAAACGAGATAAGCTCGTATAGACCTATCAGCTTACTGGCGATATTCTCAAAAATATTTGAGAGAATATTTTTACGTAGAATCTCACCAATACTCAAAGAAAATAACATAATACCTGAACACCAATTTGGTTTTCGCCGACATCATGGCACACCTGAACAATGCCATCGAGTTGTAAATTTCATTATTAACTCCTTTGAGCGAAGAGAATATTGTTCCGCTGTGTTTTTGGATATACAGCAAGCATTTGATAAAGTTTGGCACCATGGTCTGCTGTATAAAATTAAAAAAATCTTCCCTTCACCAATTTATTTAATTCTTAAGTCTTATCTTGCTAACAGATCCTATTATGTTAAAGTAAATGATGAAACCTCTACAATAACATACATCAAAGCGGGTGTACCTCAAGGAAGTGTCCTCGGACCAGTCCTATACACAATTTTTACATCAGACATGCCACAAATTGAAAACGTATTTATTGCTACATATGCTGACGACACTGCTATAATGGCATCAAATCAATCTCCGATTGAAGCTTCCAACTTAGTTCAGAAGCAACTGGATGAGATACAGTCATGGCTAGATCGTTGGAAAATAAAGGTCAATACAAATAAATCTGTACACGTGCTATTCACTTTAAGGCGAAACGACTGCCCTCCTTGCCACATGTATGGCAGTACGATTTCGAAACTTAATAGCGTCAAATACTTAGGATTGCATTTAGACAAGCGCCTAACATGGAAATGTCACATTCAAGCCAAAAATAAACTGTTAAAAATGAAAACCAAAAAACTGTATTGGCTACTTGGGCCTAAATCAACTCTATATCTTGAGACTAAACTCCTATTATATAAAGCTTTATTGAAGCCAGTTTGGACTTATGGCATTCAGCTCTGGGGCACAGCCTCGAATTCAAACATTGAAATATTGCAAAGATTTCAGTCGAAAACTTTAAGACTAATTACAAATGCTCCCTGGTACATCACGAATAAAGCCATACATTCAGATCTAAATATTCCTTTTATTAAAAATGAAATTAATCGATTCAGTACGACATACTTACGCAGAATTAGTTATCATGAAAACTTACTGGCAATTACTCTATTAGACGAAACCAATGAAATCATTCGACTTAAAAGACATCATGTCCTAGATCTACCCTTTAGAAATTAATTAATTAAATTAAACAATATGTAAATGCTTGTACATATTTACATAAGTATATTATTATTGACCTCACTGGAGACCAATAATATAAGTCAAATTTACTTAGTTAACTAATTTGCTTATTGTACTATGAATAGATTGCAAATAAATGTATTGCAAACAAAAAAAAAAAAAAATTCGCTGAGAACCGGTTAACGGCCTGATCTTGACAACACCTTCTGAGTTTTTTCACCATGAAATTAATTCACAATGATAACCTTATCACATGATTCGTTGTCGTGGTGAAAAATCCATGATGATTGGAATTCACTCACCGAATGCCGAGTAACAACTATGTAGATATGTAGTAATTTTTACTAACCGTCTGCATTTTTTTTTTGCAATTTTGAAAATTCTTGTAATCGAACTTTTTAATCGATCAATTATTGTTACTGTTTGGACAGAAATTAGTCCTCATCCGACTCAATATAGCAATTTGTATATAAGCTTTCTAAATGCTTCTTCTTTTCGCCAAGCATTGGCAAGTAATAGTGCGCAGAGAAGTAGCGAATAGAAGAGGGCTTATATATAGAGTAAGATCGAGTATTGTGGGCTATTCGGGTAATGTGGTCAACGTCTGTATTTTTCATAATAACGAACATGCACTAGAAAGATTGCTTATGAACTTCAAAATTCATATAAGGGATGTTTTACGCTGCTCGCCTTTTAAATTGGACTCTTTACTGATAAGCAGTTGATCAAAATATTTTGTGAAGTGCAGTCGATTTGTTTTTCAGTGGCGTGTAGTATTAATGGTATTTAATGCGGTATGAAACTCTTTTTAAATTATTTAAATAAAAGTTTGTAATATTTTTTTCTTGTAAGTGGTACAGTGGCTAAGTGCGCTAGTCATCGCGTTTATTGTGAACTAGTAGCCCACATTACTCCCTTAGTATTTTCCTAATTCTTGTTAATTTTCCTGTTTTGTATTTCCCAATTATACACATTTAGACTAGCCAAAAATGGAGAAATAAGAAAATGGTATGATGAAAAAAGCCATTGTAGATGTTAGGAAAGAGGAGGTGGGCCAACTTCTTGCATCAAAGGCTTTTGATGTGCCGCGTTTTACATTGCAGAGAATGGCAAGGAGTAATGCATCCCCTAGCCTGCTTTTAAAAACCTCACTTGGACGTAAGCCACTACTGGATGAAGCCACAGAAAAATACCTGGTAAAATATAGATTAGAAATGGAATCAAACCTTTGCGGCCTCACAGGACATGATATTCGTTTCCTGGCGTTTCAAATGGCGGAAAGAAATAAAGTGCCAAACAAGTTTTCGGTCCTTAAGCAATGTGCAGGGAAAGGTTGGCTGCATGGATTCCAGCACAGGCAATGAGTTTAGTTTTCGCTCTCCAACGGGAACGTCTTTTAATATAGCAATGGGTTTCACAAAAGAATATGTAAAGATGTTTTTCGATTTACTTGAGCAAGAGTATGAGAAACACAAATTTCCACCATCTGCTATACAGAATGTGGATTTATATTTACCTAAGTTTAATCTTTTTTTTTCAAATAGTCAACCAAGAAGGCCATTAATTAAATTTAAAAAAAATATATGAATAAATTCATTGACTTATCATGAACTCTTACAATTGTTGTTGATGGTTTTATCTAGTGGCCCACTTTACCCGAATACCCGGGCCATATTACCTACCATTTTTCTTTTCATCAACTTTTAAGGTGGTTTCAGTTTTTCTATATTATCAGACGATAACGATTATACAATATTAGGGTATATTTCGCAATAAAATGTAAGGATAATTCAATATCTGTTAGAAAGAAAAAATGATCGCTTTTTCATTACGATTATTTTGGCAGAAATTATGTAATATCAAGGTAAAATGGTGCCCACAATACCCGACTTTACTCTACTCTTGCTACTAAGTTTTTTTTATATCGGCAAAAGTATTTCGTGTATATTTATTCAAATATCGGGAAACTTTGGCAGAGCATCATTGAAGGATATACCTTTGCGAAGCATGTAGATGGTCTCACCAAATAGACCTGCTTACTTTGATACCCACCTAGTATATCAGCATGTGCAACTTAGTATTAATTTTAAATCTTTTTCTTACAGCATTTAACACGTACAGGTGAAATAACAGGTAATTTTTATGTATAAATATTTCTATACAGTGGCGGTCACAATAATAGCAGCGTGAAATATTTCAAAGTTTTAACTTTTTATTTATTTTTATTGAACTTTTTTTTTATATTTTTATAAAATTATAGTTTATACTACAACAAAAACCACAACACTGTCAAATAAAAATATTATATAAAAATTACGCGAATTTTTAGCAACCCTAAACTTGTACAAAATTGACGATAAAGTGTAAAATTTTGATAAAAATTTGTTGAATTTTTTTTAAATTTTGTACAAAGTTTAAAAATTTGACAACTATATTTTTGTAAAAAAAAATAAATAAATGTTCAGACCTTTTCAATACCTCGCGTTACTATTTATGTGATCGCAACTGTACATAAAAATATAG
This sequence comes from Anastrepha fraterculus, assembly GCA_037575425.1. Taxonomy (NCBI): domain Eukaryota; kingdom Metazoa; phylum Arthropoda; class Insecta; order Diptera; family Tephritidae; genus Anastrepha; species Anastrepha fraterculus. Next base: position 274,568 of record JAYXIM010020157.1, on the reverse strand, counting down.
CTGCATGAGTTCTTACGTTGATTTAGCCGTAATTTATTCAAATTCTTAATACTCCGCAGACATTGTTACGAATGTTACTTTGCACGAAAGAGGCGACATTGTACAAGTTTTAATTAGCTGGGCCGACAATATGCCAAAAGGTTAGTCCACTTTCGTTTTTAATAAATTCCGCATTTAATAATAAGTGCAAATCTACAGGTACTTCATATAATATTATTGTGACTGCACAAAATTCAACGGAATGCAGTGAACCTCCCTGCAGTGTCTATGGAATTATTAAAGTTAGTAAACTAATTTATGACTTCTATGATTATTTAAGGCAGTAGTCTGCTTTAGAAGCCGAAAAAAAGCGTTTTTTTTAGCAATTTTTTTTGAAAGGGAAGGAAATGATTGCGGTAAACGGAATTTTAAGACGATAGTGTACTATATTTAAGGTTTAAAAAACAATATTTATTTTTAAAAAATATTGAAATTTTTTAAAGTTGTAAGTATTTTTCTGGAGCGCCTGGAGTCTGCACTTGTAAATCGGTGCCGGTGATGGAGGTCGTGCGATGCATCTGAAACAGTCGAACCAAATTTTTTTTTAATTTTTATAAGTTTCTTTTCTTTATGAACTAAAAAAATACCGAAGAAGTTATAAAATTCCAAATTTTTTCGAAGTTTGAAAAAAAAAATTCACTTTTTTAAGAAAAAAAATTGACTTTAAGTTGCAAAACAAGTAGTTTAAATAATACTTTTGTCCAACTTTTTTAGTTCAAATAGAAGATAATTTAATACTGAAGCTAGATCACTTTGGTTTTTTTCGATCGGACATATATTCTTTTTGCTATCGCCGGCACCGTTTTCTAACACTTGTGAAAATGAAAACTCGAGAAAACGCGCTTTAAAGTTCTGCCTGAGCATTCACACCTGCTCGACGCTCGGCCACCAAAACTGCTCTAGCTTCGAAAATATGTCGAATTGGCCTCTGGAATTTTAAAGACATATTCTTGGATAGTTTTGGAAGAGATTTAAAACAAAACAAAAAAATCGATTTTTTGAAGCCTGTAAAGCAGACTACTGCCTTAATTGCATTTCTCCTGGGGTTTGATTTCTGTAAATTTTTTAAGGGGGAACGCCACTATGAAAATTCAAAAAAATTGATTTTTTTTTTTGCATTTTCTTAAAATAGATATGTATATTCAAAAATATGTAAAAAAATTATTAACTTAAAATCTTGAAAATTAACGAAGTTATACCCAATACGATAAGTGCAGGTAGTGAGTTACAACGGCCAATGAAAACTTTAAACGCGTTTTTCTCAAAACGACTTTTTTGATACGATGGCAACGATTTCTCGAAGACTAATGAACGGATTTTAATTTTCTTTTTTTCAAAATTTTTGTTATTGCATTGGCTATCGCCGATTTTCAAAATTTTCGGTGCCACCAGATGACGTAATTTTTTTTTTAACTCGTTACGTTTATTTACATAAATTTGTCAATTTTCAATATTTTTTAATAAAAATTTACATCAACATAGTTTAATACACATAGGTATAATAAATTGCCTTTTGTCCGATCCTCGAAAAAAAATTCCCAAAACTCGACTATTTTTTGACCCCCCACAGTGGCGTTCCCCCTTAAGAATTTTACTTACAACCAGGAAATGTGAACAATAAAATTTTGTTAAAAATTAAAAATTGTTATCGTTTTAAGTATATGTACATATATGTATATACATACATATATATATTATATATAATTGTCGCGTACACCCTTTTTGGATGTTTGGTCGAGCTCCTCCTCCTAGTTGTGGTGTGCGTCTTGATGTTGTTCTACAAATGGCGGGACCTAACATACAGTTTCAAGCCGACTCCGAACGGCAGATATTTTTTATGAGGAGCTTTTTCATGGTAGAAATACACTCGGAGGTTTGCCAGTACCTGCCGAGGGGCGACCGCTATTAGAAAAAACTTTTTCTTTATATTGGTCTTTCACCGAAATTCGAACTTACGTTCTCTCTGTGGATTTCGAATGGTAGTCACGCACCAACCCATTTGGCTACGGCGGCCGAATATAGCAATATGCAAGGTGGCGCAAAATTAATCACCCTATGGGAGGATTTATAATTTTTGCAAATGAATGTGAATTAAACAGCTAAAGGATACGACCAGATATTCACAATACGCCAAGCCTTGGAAAAGACCCATGAATGGAGAATCGACACATACCATCTGTTTGTCGATTCTAAAGCTGCATTCGACAGCACGAAAAGGAGAAGAATTAATATACAAACAGACAAACAACGGAACACTGAAAGTCCAAATAATTCAAAGGTCCACCAGTCAAAATTAAATTTTTTTATTTAGTAAAAAACTTATTCGAAACCAATGGGATGATTAATTTTCTGCCATCTTGTTTATTTTTATTGTATAACTAAGGTAGCTGCCGAAACCTATTCGCATCAACTTTTGTCAATATTCGTTTTTTTCAAGCTCGAAAGCTCTCATAGCAACAATTTAACTTGCTGCTGGCAAACTTGCTTCTTTTTTTCCCATGCATGCGATGAATATAATTTCGGCCAAAGTATTTGTTGATATCGGTGCATTTGTTTCGGATTACTTAATAAATTATTAACATGTTAGGTTAGGTTAGGTTTGGCAGCCGCATCGCACATAGAGGCAGCGATGCCACTTAGACCACGAAATGGGTCCGCAGGGGCTGGGATACATTTTTTCCCTTTTCATATTGAAGATGTAAAAAAATATATAAAAAAAATTCGGCCAAATGACTACTGCGGCTCCGCAGTATGTGGCGCATCCTAGTGGACCACTTTCAGATGTTGTCTTTGCATTAATAAAGCTCAATTTCATAAAGAATGCGAATTATGTACTTATCTTCAATCTGCCAGCGCAAATTTTTTGTTTGTCTGCATTGCCCAGAGGTTTTACGTAGTCCCACAGAAGATAGTCGAGCGGTGTTAAGTCACTCGATCTCGATGGCTAGTAAATGTCACCGCCACGTGATATGACGTAACCTTCTAACTTCTCTTCTAACATAAATATTTCAGTGTTTCTCATGAAGTATGACATGTGGCAATATTCTCTTGAAAGCATATATTTGTGAGATCCATACGATCCATCGCAAGCCACTAAAGCTTTGTCATCATCGTCCGATGGCTATCTATGACAAATGCAGTGACTTTTTCAGCTGATAAATCGTTGCTCCAAATTCAGCAATTTCAAGGCGAACTTATTAGAGGTGATATCAGTAGATCAGCTGATTTGTTTTTTTCGTCGTGTGCATTCGGATGCCAGCCCAAAATGAAATGACGAAAGGCCATTCCATTCGCACTATCGTCGTATGCTTCTAATTCCAACTGCATGTCGGCTGTTCAACACAGTTTGTCCTTTTCTTTTTCTTTTCTATTGTCTGTTGCTGTGACAGCTTAATGTACAAAACATTGTTATTGGTCTTGTACTATTACCTTTATGAATGTGGCTTCTATTCGCCACTTCTCTGCTCGCTATCTCTATGCTCGATTAACTTGACGAAAAATTTACATGTGAAAGCAAAAACAAACTTATCGAGCAAGCTAGCGAATATGGTTATACCTCATAAAACTGGTATAACTGACTATTTTCTCAAATAAATGTAACTTTTGGCGGCTCTATTTCCGCGTTGCCAAGATATGTTCATTTGTACTAGTTGCTTCATCTATTCGCCACTTGCTAATGTTTGGCGAAGAGAAGAGGCCTATTGTACGTTAACGAAGACACTTAAACAGAAACGAATCTCATCACTGAATATAATTTTTTTTCGGACGTACGTTTGACAAACAGATCACAGATTTTGATAATACATTGTTAATAACCACAAATAATCATCGTACGGTCCTTCACCCCTTATCTATTCTTCTTTCCAGCTTCACATTTTTCAATAATAAGACAATAGACGAGTTTCTAATTCTCTCCAAGGGAGCTCCATTATCATTTGATGCTACGAAGCAACCCAACTTAACCTAACTAAGGCGTTGACGCATCGCAAAAGATTCCATGGTTCAACGTTTTAAATCTAACCTCTAAAGTCTAAATAAATATTCCCCTTAAATTTGGCAGCTGTAGTTTAACCAAGATAACTGCTGTGCACTGCCGAACTTCGGGCACACTTGAAAATCTCGATCATAAGTACTAAAAATATCTACAAAAGGAAACCACGTAGCTAACTTTTTCTTGTTGAAACAAATGTCGAAGCAACTGTCACATAGTGAACACTTCCCGTGTGGGGTTATTCCAACATAAAAAAGAAAAGCTTGACTGGAGAATGTGTTCACCAAGTAATAGCCCTTTTCGGCTCCCATAGGGACCTCGTATGAATACAGTCTAGGTGTACCTATAGTTCCAGTGCATTTGTGTGGCTATGAGAAACGTACCCTAAGGATAGTAATTTGTACCAAAAGCGATTGCAAGATTTATATTTTTATGGGAGCTAACCGCAAGATCATCATCATAAATTCCTAGAGTTCCACTGTGGAACATAGGGCCACAACGAATTTCTTCCATTCGGGTCTGTTTTGCGCCAATCTCTTAACTTCATTCCGGATAAGCTGCATGGCGCGGGGTTCTGACTCCCACAGTCGTCTCCAGGTATTCGCTGGTCTTTCACGGCTGCGACTTCCTTGGGAGTTTCAGTCAATGGCGACCCTTGTTAAGTCGTAGATTATGGCCAATCCAGCCCCATTTTCTCTTTCGGATCTCTAATAATATTGGCTTCTGCTGGGTTCTCGCCCATAAGTCAGTATTCGAGGTAATACCAGCATATTTTGAGAATTTTCGAAGTTTAGAAAAACTTGTAATGTGTTTGTGTCAGCTGTCGTCGTATTCCACGTTTCACAACCATAAAGTAAAGTCGACTTTGCATTGGAGTTAAAAATCCCAATTTTGTGCGCCAAGAAATGTGTGATGCGTTCCAAATTGATTGCAGAGAGTCAAATGCCGCCACAGCTTTCTTTATTCGGTTTTGATATCATCGCTCGAAACTTCAGAGACCGCCATAACGCTGTCTAAATAGCCCAAATATTGTACATCTTCGAGATCGATAACATCCATTCGGAAATTTTGCGTATTTCCCGGCTTTCTTAGCTGCTTCTCACATTGCTTGAATCTTCGCTGTCATGTCAAGATAGTTGTGGGACAGAAGACAGATGCCATCTACATAGTTAAGATCTGTTCGGTGTCCTTGCAGTCCCCAAGTAATACTGTGTCCAGATGACGCGGCATTTTTCATGACCCCTTCAAGGTAGTAACATTCAATCTAAATTTTCAATGCAACATCAACAGCCCTCATGCTAAACCCCGTTCTCTTTGGTGATTTGTTGAGTTTGACTAACTTATTATATAATAAATATGACTAATAAGTGTTTATAAAAATGGAAAATCTTTGCAATATATTTATTAACGTACATTTATGCTTAAACAAAGGATACAAAGCAAATGATTATACCAGAAAATCCGATGACGCAGGTGGACCAAAACGAGTGTGGTTTTATGTTTGGGTGCAATTATTCAGTGATAGTGGAAACATCTAACGCGGCGGTGTCACAGCGGGCGACTGTGTCGGTGCCATGTGAGTGTTGCAATTTGCCATTTCTTATAGATATAAATACACAAAGTATTAAATAGTTAAATAATATCTAAAATACGTTTTTCCCATAGATTGCATTAAAGAAGCCTGCTCCTGTCGGCATGCCAGAACACTGCCCAAAGTGATATCCTCCGTCAATATACCTAATAACGAGACTATAATTTACAACTGGTCAATCAAATATGAAAAAGGGGCGGACCCGGTTAAGTATAAGGCCAAGGATGCAAACGAGCACTGGACACTGTATTTAATGTGAGTTCAGTTAAGTTTTTCAAAATACAATGCAAAAAAATATAGTTGGACTATGACAAAATGAAGTTGGCCCAATACAAATATCCAAGTAGAAGTGCCTTAGAAACAAGTCTTATGAAAAAAAATTAATTAAAATAAAGCAAAAAATTAAATGGAAGAAAAAAAATAAGAAAAATAAAATAAAAGAAAACAAAATAAAATAAATTGAATTGAATTGAAATAAATTAAAATAAATCAAAATGAAATGGAGTAAAATTATAATAAATAAAATAAAGTGAAAATATATTAAAAAATCGAATCAAATACGATGAATTAACAAAATTAAAAAAAAAAAAAAAAAAAATTAAATAATGTAAATAAAATTAAGTAAAATAAATTAAAACAAAATGAAATAAAATAAAATAAATTTAAAATAAATGAAGGGAAATAAAAAAACCTAAATTTAAAAAAGTTATAAGCAAAACTAAAACAATTAAAAAAAATTAAATTAAAATTAAATGGAGTTAAAAAATAATAAAATTAAATTAAATTAAATTTAAAAAAGTTAGAAACAAAAATAAAATTTATTTTATTTAAATAAAATAACATGTAATGAAGTAAAATAAAATAAAATAGAACTAAGAAAAATTTTAAAACAAAAAATAAAATAAATTAAAATGAAATGAAAAAAATGGCAAAAAATTAATTAATTAAAATTAATTAAATAAACGAAATGAAGTAAAATAAAATGAGACGAATTAGGCTAAAATATAATGAAATGGAATGAAATAAAATTAGTTCAAAAATAGGATGAAATAAAGTCAAATAAAATAATTAAAAATAAAATATATAATATTGAAATCAAAAATTAAATAAAACATAAATAAAATAAAATAAAAATGCAATAAAACCAAATAAAAAATGAAATGAAATGAAATAAAATAAATTTAAATTAATTTAAAATGAAGTAAAACCAAATATAAACGAGTTAAAAAAAAAAATTAAAACTAAGGTAAAATATACTAAAAAAAGAAATAAAAATGAGATGCAGTAAAATAAAAAAAAATTAGAAACAAATATAAAATTAATTTAATTTAAATAAAGCATTATTATCAAATAAAATTAAATTTAATAAAGTTAAATAAAAAGTAATAAAGTAAAACCAAAATAAATAAAAATCGAATGGAGTCAAGTAAGATAAATTAAATTGAATAAAAAATTTTAAAACAAAAATTAAATAAACAAAAAAAAATTTAAGTCAAATGGAGTCAAATAGGAGTTTTTAATGGCAGAAATACACTCGGAGGTCTGCCATTGCCGGCCGAGGGGCGACCGCTATTAGAAAAATCTTTTTTTCTCATTTTGGTCTTTCACCGAGATTTGAACCAGCTGCTTGGCTATCCATGACTCAACCCAATATTTTGGTAGCCTCGTACGAGGAGAACCGCTAGTCCGCCAAATCGACACTCATATGCCGGAACAAATGATAATCGGAGGGAGCTATGTCTGGACTATACGGCGGGTGGGGTAACACTTCCCAGCCAAGCGTTCCAAGGTATTTTTTGACAGGTTGAGCAACATGCGGCCGAGCGTTGTCATGTTGCAAAATAACCTTGTCGTGCCTTTTTACCGTTTCCGGCCGTTTTTCTTTCAATTCCCGGCTTAAACGCATCAATTGCAGTCGGTAACGATCCCCCTTGATTGTTTCGCCCGGTTGGAGCAGCTCAAAATATACGACGCCGACCTGATCCCACCAAATGCAGAGCATGATTTTCTTGCCGTGAATATTCTGCTTGGCCGTTGACGTTGATGCGTGGCCGGGCAAACCCCATGATTTTTTTGCGTTTTGGGTTATCGTAGTGGATCCATTTTTCGTCGCCAGTCACCACCCGATGCAAAAAACCCTTCCGATTTTGTCGCTCGACCAGCAATTCGCACGTAAAAAATCGCCGTTCGACGTCGCGCAGCTTCAACTCGTACGGGACCCAATGTCCTTGCTTTTGGATCATTCCCATCGCTTTTAAACGCTTGCAAACGGTTGATTTATCAACGCCCAATGATTCAGCAAGCTCTTCTTGGGTTTGCCACGAGTCCTCGTTTACTTTTTGGGCTGGGCAAGACGCTCCTTGTCTTCGGTGTGAAAATCACCACTTTTGAATCGTCGAAACCAGTACTCACATGTTGAAATCGACGGAGTATGGTCTGGGTAGGCCTCCTGCAGCAATTCACGGGCTTGGGCTGTATTTTTTTCAAATTGAAGCAGAAAAGCAAAGCTTCTTGCGTTTCGACGGCACGAAAGTTGACATACTCGGAGCACGAAAGCACTGCGTTGTTTATACTTCAGCGAAATGACAGATACTGATAAACAAAGCCTAGGGATGAGGCTTTGCCATGAATATATATTCAGTATTGCCAACGCGATAAAGTGATAAATAGCGCCATCTGTGTGTCACCTTTAAAACTAGTTCAACCTCCATAATAATAATAAAATAAACTTAAATAAAATTGGCATGAAATAAGATAAAATTAAATACAAAATTGAAAAAGTGAGAAACAAAAAAAAGAAAATTAACTAAAATAATTTAAAATAAATAGTAAGTGAAATGGAATAAAATAAAATGAACTAAAATAAAATAAAATGAAGTAAAGTAAGATTAAATTAATAAAAAAAAAGTAAAATAAAAGGAAATATTCGAAATTAAAATAAAATAAAAAAAAATCATCTTCTATTTGTTGATGACTTGAAACTTTACGCAAACAAAAAGCATAAGCTTCATGAGCTGATAGATGTCACTAAAGCTTTCAGTGATGACGTAGTAGTGTTACGTGTGTTATTTGTTGTTGTTGTTATTTGTTGTTATCATAACAGTCGAGATAAAAAATGCGCTTCTGCAGAATAAACTGCTCTAAGCTCGGAACTGAAAAATAAAAACGAAGGGGACGGTTGTTTAGATTCAATTGCAAGATTTTTTTTAAAGGAATAATCCGAGTTCTTTGTGCCAAATTCTCATAAAAATCACATAAACTAGTACGCCAAACGTTAAGCTTTTGGGAGCGATGGTGAATTGAATTGAGTTGCATACCTATGGCCACAGCATCCACCAACTCATCGATATGCACCAAGGCGCGATTCAAAACAAAACGTTTACCATTTAGACCACCCTGTATATTTGCATATGTTAGGAATCCCGTAGTCTCCAAATTTTATAGTTTATTTGATAGCCTATTCAAAGCCTTTTAACCCAATAGGAATCAATATTTCTCATATTTAGCTATAAATTACATTTTTAAATAAATTCTTATCGTTTCGTAATATTTCTGTTGCAGCATCAGCGAACAAACAAATCCCTCCCTCTCTTGGGGAGGACGACTTATACCACTTATAGAGCACCTTTACCCTATAAAAAATGTTTCGCTCCTCAAGGCCAAAGGCGGCATGCAAGGCGCCTTTAAAATAGGAATTCCAAAGCAATTAGTTTCTAAGGCGGCGCTCAAATTTCGTTCATACATAATTGACGATTTGCAATGTGGTGGTCCCGAAGACTTCACAAAGGCAACAGGTAAAAATTACTACTAATACGAGAATGCATTTTATTCAGTAATTTATATGTATGCAATTATGTATTAATTTTGTTATTATTGCAGTGCCGGATTTTTCAAAAGTTATTGAGGGCATGGAGACTACTGACTTCGATTTGGTAAGCATAGGCAAAAGATGATGCAGCACTTTCACAATTGATAATATAATAATGTTAACATTTTATACGAGGGTCGTTTGGAAAGTCAGAGAGAGATGGCACTACTGGCGTGTATCGAGCTTATGTTTAGTTAGCATCATCTCTTGGAAGAACACACACCAAGTTTCAGTCAGATCAGTTATATTTCTTTGTGCTTGGCCTGCGTTTGAATTGAGGAAGTCGAGTGATTTTCCTGTTCCATCACGACAAAGCACCAGCTCACGTCTCAGCAGTTGTGGTCACAAAATTAATGGAAATAGGATTCCAACTCATTTCAAATCTTCTCTCTTCTTCAGACTTGGCTCCCTTGGATCCCTCGGACTACAGGGTCCGGCATTCTAAGTGTAACCAATTAAAAAGGCCATAAATTTAGTTTAGAAAAATACTTTTATTCAATTCCAAGTAAAAAATGTGTGAAAATAATACAAAATTAAGAAACAATTTACTTTTGCTCGATATTACCACCTTTTGCCTTGACTATGGTCTTGGGATGGTCCAGAAACGAATCGCAAGCTGCCCAAATGTGACTTGCAGATATTTTGGCCTACTCGCGGACAATGGCTTTTTTATCGCCTCGAGACTGGTGAATTTTTTAGTTCGGACCTTGCTCTCCAAAATGACCCAAAGAGAGCAATCCATCGGATTCGCGTCTGGTGAGAGCCAATGTTGCCCGTGCATCAGCTGCGCGAGCGGTCTGAAGTTGGTTACACTTCTAGTGCCGGACCCTGTAGTATGTTTGTTCCCCAATTTTTAGAAATTACTGGTGGGAAAAAATTTATTCAAACGAGGTGGTGGTAACAGAAACGAATGGCTATTTTTCAGCCTTAGACAAATCCGATTATTCGAAAGTTGTCAACAAACTAGAATGGCGTTGGACGAAATGTATTAGTCTAAAAGGAGACTATGTCGAGGTTTACCTTAAACAATTAAGTAGTTTTTATTTTTGCACGGACTTTTCAAACGACCCTCGTACGCAACTGTTTTCATTAGTGAAGTAGACGATCACTTCCAATTTTAAAATATTCTTAGACGTCAGGAAAAAAAAAATTGGTTTAGCTCTTCCTATATTTGATTACTTTATTATAGTGAGCTGCTACCTCTTGTATGTCATATCAGGCTTGACCGCGATCCGACGATTGGGAGCTTCTAATGATTTTAAGCACTTCCTCAGGCTTTTTGTTTCATATCACTAATGATTTTCGAGTCGCACCCCTTAGGTGTACCAGTCTTCATCTTGCGAGAGCTGCACATTCGCAGAGTAGATTTTCTGGCGTTTTATCGTGCAGCTTGCAAGAACGACTGTGGCTTCTTTCTGCTAATCCTAGTTTTCTGAAATGATAACAACGCCCCGTGTAGCATACAGTAAGCGTTCTAAGAGTCCTTCAATCTAGGTTTTGTAGCACATTTGATGCTCTTCTAGAAAAGAGGATAAACTGTTTTGCCTGCCTCTGTCCTGGACTTTCCATTCAATGTCAAATAAATTCCTTGTGCTCCCGGTCGTTTTGTGGTCTCTGGTCTATGAAATTTTGATGTAGCGACTAATTTCGCTAGGCCCATTTCTAATAGAACCGTTTAGATGTTCTTCCTTGTTTCCGGGTTTTTTGGGAACAGCGAAGCACTTCTTAACGAGTTTAGATGTTAGTATTCATACTTTAGAGTACGTAGGACTGCCTTACAGTCTGACAAAATGCAGATATTTTGCCCCTTCAGAGCCATTCTCTGCCACAAATTTCACGGCGGAGGATCTCCATTTGAAAGATTCCTGGATAATATCCCAACCTTACCATCCGCAAGCTACACTTCAGGTACAATGTATGGATGATCTGTTTTCTCAAATTAACTAGTCAATTTACCGACTGGGATTATTTCCGCAAAATGTTAGAAGAATCTGAAGACAATACGTTTCCAATGGAATCAACAACAAAGATAGATGACGAAGTTTTAAAACTGACGAGAGAAATACAACACTCTGCTTGGTCGAGCACACCTCCTTTAATGAAAATTTCCGCCGGCCACAAATACACAAAAGATATAAAAGAAATGGTGTTAAAGAAGCGAAAAATGCGGCGTAGGTGGCATCAAACAAGATCACCTGTTGATAAAGCAGCTTTGAACAAAGCAGCGAAAGATCTCAGCCATAAAATTAAAGAATACAAAAATCAATCATTTACAAACTACGCACAGCAATTAAATAACAAAAGAGACATAAACTACTCACTATGGAAATGCACCAAAAAGCTTAAACAGCCAGCTAACCATAATCCACCAATCAAAGTAGGCAATAATGGATGGGCGAAAACCAACATAGAAAAAGCAAACATATTTTCAGATTATCTAGCAAAAATCTTTACACCCAATAGCGACACATCACCAATACTAAATAATGATGGCATAGCCAATGATAATTATGGCGATATAGTACCCATAACTGAAGATGAGATGTGCACCGAGATACAAAAGTTGAAGTCGAAGAAATCTCCAGGGTTTGATTTAATAACTGCCGAAGTCCTCAAACAAGTTCCACGAAACATCATTACTAAGCTAACAAACATAATGAATGCTTGCTTTAAGCTGCAATACTTTCCAATCTATTGGAAAATAGCTGATGTCATCATGATTCTAAAACCAGGAAAGCCTCCAAACGATGTAGCATCATATCGTCCAATTTCACTGCTGCCCATCTTGTCAAAACTGTTGGAAAAATGTTTGATAAAGCGCCTGAGCAATATCATAGAAAATAAACAAATAATACCAACACACCAATTTGGATTTCGCGCGCGCCACTCAACTATTGACCAAATTCACAGATTAACTCGTATCATCGAGAACACATTTGAAGAAAAAAATGTCTGTTCGGCTGTATTTCTCGATGTCTCTAAAGCTTTCGATAAAGTATGTCATGCTGGCCTGCTGTGGAAAATAAAGAATGTACTGCCAACAAAATGTTTTAATATCTTAAAAACCTACCTGTCTGAGCGCTATTTTCGCGTCAGGTACGAAGACGAGTTCTCTGAACTGAAAGAGATAAAAGCTGGTGTGCCGCAAGGAAGTGTGCTTGGACCTCTTCTCTATCTACTTTTTACTCACGACCTGCCAAACAGCAGAAATTGCTTTATAGCAACATTTGCTGATGATACTGCAATATTAACCGTCGGAAAGACAGAAATAGAGTCTACTACACAACTGCAGCTTGCTATCAATAAAATATACAATTGGACAGATAAATGGCACATTAAACTGAACGAAACAAAGTCTGTACACATCAACTTTACAAACAAAAAGATCAACTACCTGCCAATATACATAAACAGCATTAAAGTACCATACTCTAATACAGCAAAGTATCTAGGTATGACGCTCGACACGAAACTTAGGTGGAGTGCGCACGTGAAAAAGAAAAGAGAAGAACTGGACCTAAAATTCCAAAATATGCATTGGCTAATGGGTAAGCAATCAGCGTTATCCGCACCCAACAAGATACTGCTTTACAAACAAATTCTCAAACCTATATGGACCTATGGGATTCAGCTATGGGGTTGCACCAGCTATAGCAACACAGCGCATATACAAAGATTTCAGACTAAGGCACTCAAGCATGCAGTTTGTGCTCCATGGTATATTAGGACGCAAGATCTAGAACGTGACCTTAATATTGATTCGGTTACGGCAACCATAAAGAAATTTGCAAAGTCGCACGCAGAGCGACTAAGCAAGCATGTGAACAATGAAGCCTTGATTCTTAACGATAATACAAAATGGAAACGAAGGCTCAAACGTAAAAAACCTCTGGATTTAAACTAATTAATAAATAAAAATCAGTTAAAAGTATGAATTGTATTTTGCTGAGGATTAACTTAAATTATTTGTTGTAACAAAACTCCACACAAATTGCTCGTTAGTATATATATGTAATGTTATACTAGTTGCAATGAAAATACTAATAATAAAAAAAAAAAAAAAAATCTGTTTGCCAGAGCACCCAACCTGAATTACAGATCTTGAAGTTTCTAGGAGTTATTGAATAACCAAGCCGCATCTATTAAAGGTGGTGTTGGTAATACAGCTGAGTTGTTATTTTTTTCTTTCACTGTGTCCATGTGGCTGTCAGCTCAGAATGAAACAAGGCGAATTCACTTTTTGTTTTCTAGTTTCCCAATACTTTGCTTTGACAATCAAACATACAGAACATTGTTGTTGGTCTAGTACCGCTATCTTTAATGAATGCGCCTTGTGAATAACATATTTGACATACAGGATTGTTTATGAATCTCCTTGGCTATTCGTGAGTTGCTGAGTTACTTCGTCTTACAATTTCTTAAAGTACTAAATAAATAAATTTTAATAAAAAATCCAAGCAGGGCAGAGAGGAAGACTATTTTCGCATTCCGCTTGGTATTTTGGCCATTTATATACATATAACACCTTGTTTCTTCACATGGAAGGAAGGCACCTTTCGGAGTCATCCACAAGAATGACGCATTGGTATGGCAGATGAAAATTACAAACCGCGACTTAGAGAATTTCCCAATAGTCAGCTGTGAAAGAAGAAATAAAAGCACAGGTTGTTGGATCTCAAGTCAAACTCGGCCTCAAAATGACCGGAAACGTGAAATATGGACATCCTGAAAAGAAAAGATGTATTATATCTACTGGCATCAGAAACCTAACAGTGCAGTGTTTAATAGGAAATATGCAGAAATGCTGGGCATGGCTTTTCGAAGATGCTGCACAAACCCCAAGAATAATGACGAGAAGGCAAAATTTGTTCATATTCTGTGCCACTATCCCGAAATGTATGCAAATATGGGAACGTATTTTTTTGATACTCTAAATGAGGGGGCAGATAATGATTTAAAAGGTCTGATAAAATTCATTAAGAATACCAAATTGTTCAGGACATGTTCAGACTACCTAGCAAAACTGTGGTATCACAATGGGCTTTAGAGCCTTTATAATAAGCGTGTCCTCGTCGTCGGGTAATCAGTAAAACCTTCCCAAATCTATAGAAGGAAAACCTAAGCCGGTCGTTTAAATTTTAAGCTTTAAGTAGTTACAGCGACAATGAAAAATGCACAAGCACCGATGCAACTTTAAAATTTTCCATACAAATTTGGACATCACTAAATTATATACACATTTTTAAATATTTTCACAGGGCATAGCGTTGATTATTCTCAGCGCGCTTTTCCTTGCCATCATCGTTTTGGCATTGACAATTTGTTGCTGGAAGCGCAGAAAAATTGCGAAATTTCACGATGGTGTTTTGCAAAAGGACGAAAATTATTTATCCAGCATGATCGAGTGAGTATTGGTCGTATTGATAGTATTTTTTAATCGAATTTGGGACATATTTAGCGCGTTTTTTTTGGTTATTCAACTCAGTATTCCGATAAATTTCCACCGGAACCATCAGGATCATTTTGATGGGTGAGGGGCAGTACTGATATAAGACTTCTGTTTTGGTAGTAATAATAAATATCATATCATTATTTATGTATATGTGCGTATATTCTTCACAGCATTTGCTGTTTGGAACATGGCAGCTTTGAATATAAATTATAAAGGACCTGTGACAGCCAGGCTGCACTGAAGGCCCTGGAGAACGCGAAGCAAACCTCAAAGATTGTTCAAGAATGTAATTACTTCTGTCGCAAGGCAGAACAGACTTGTACTTATGTGGGTATCAGGACACTCCGGTGTTCAAGGAAACGAAATTTTCGATGAATTGACCAACCGTGGATCAGCCGGTTCCGCCACAAGGGCCAGATCCAATAATCGGAATCAGTTCCGCAGGAATCATGAATTGGATCAGCGATTATGTAGGCAATGCACATAAAGAGCGATGGTTCGGTCTAAAACGCTGCAGAACTGCAAAGTGTTTTGTGACAAGTCCGAACAGAAAACTGTCAAACTTTCTACTAAAACTTGGAAGGAAAGACGTTTGGTTGATGGTCGGTATTATTACAGGGCACAACCCATGGGGTCAGCATATGACCAGCATTGGAATCATTGAGGACCCAATGTGCCTGTTGTGCTTGGAAGAGGCGTATAGCACTGAGCAGTTTCTCTGTGAGTATCCTGCCTTTGCTAGAGCACGGCTACGAGTTTTGGGTTCCGATGTCGTGAGAATAAGTAATATTCGTTCTCTAAAACTGAAGGATATTTACAGATTTGCCAAATAATCGGGAATATTCTCACAGGACTAACTATCTCTATCTCTGTCTCTATTCTTTCCTATCTCTTTCTCTGATACTTTTTTCCTTTCCCCCTTGACTATTTACCCTCTTTCCAGAGCTCTAAATACAATGGGCTTGTTAGCCTGACTGACACTGTATTGCTCTGGTTTCATTCGCATGCCATTTACCATTTGAACACAGCAACTGCTAGCTTGCTTACTATAGGAGTCTTCACACCCAGTTCGTTGCTTCTTTACTTGGGAGTTACGTATGTATATTTACAGTATTTTGTGTTTATAAATTCAACAAAAGCACCAAGTTACGAAGAGCCACCGTTTGGCATCGCTTGGCAACTTATTCGGTAGTTGGTAAAAAATAAATTTTCCCAGCAGAAATTAGTAACTTCCCCTTCAAGTCAACTATCACCTCGCGCTCTCAATTTCCCCTACTTTGCAAGTTTTTTGCATACGCGAACCCCAATACGTGGAGACGCTATACATATTTATGTATATTCAAGTATAGGGTTTTTCAGTAAGAGAGCTTCAACTTTTGAACTTTTTTGAATAAAACACAAACGGTTTGACTTTTTTAACTAATTTTTTTTTATTATCGAGTTTGAACATATACATTTAAGTATGAAATTCGATTTCTTGTGCATGACCACCGCGTGCACGTTTTACGAAGTCCAATCGTTGAACCCAATTTTCGACCACCCTTTTGCATAAATCGGCCGAAATTCCAGCAATTTCGCGTTCAATATTGGCTCTGAGCTCACAAATCGTCGCCGGCTTGTTACTGTAGACCAATGACTTCACATAACCCCAAAACGGGACGGCTTGTTAAATGGACCGTAAAATGGCCGTAATGCTCTTAAAGTAGCAGCAACAGAACGATTATTTTTATAAAAAATTTGCACGATTTGCAATTGTTGCTCAAGTGTGTAGCGTTCCATGATGAAATGTATACTAATGAAGTTTACAAATGACAAGCGAAAAATAAAAAATATTGCGTCGTTCGCCCTCCCTATCGGAAAAAGTTGAAGCGCACCTATTAAAAAACCCTATATGTCCTCTAGTTCGGTAAAATAATTTGAAACTATTGTACGTTTCTGAAAACAGTAACTAAAAAAATTTTTTCGTTTTGATTTCAGGATGGAAGACAACATCAACTACGTCGATAAATATGTAGAGGTAAGAAAATTGAAAATACAGTATTTTCCGGATATACGCGTTGTCTAAAATACACGAGATTCGATGCTCGCAAGCGAAAAGTGTTTAAATGAAAATCCCGCTTATTAGCACAGGCTGCGTATATGGAACTCAAATCCTCGGTTAAAAGCTTTAACTACTGCACCTAACTGAATGAAAAGAACGACTACTTCGATCAAGCCAAACAAATTTTGATTTAAAACAAGAACAAATTGAAATCTAATTTATTGAAAATAAAAATATAAATAAATTTCCAGTGCACAGAGATCAATATTGAGTATAAGTACAGTTATAATGAGTTTTGGTTCATTCATTGGGTTCTACTTATTTATACTACGTACGAATTCGCCGATGTGCCGACTGAATGCTCATTGTGGCGAGGTCGAAATAGTATTGCTCAATATTAGGGCTCTTCATGAAACAAATAGTTTGTAATAATTATTGCAATTATCACGCTTTGGTGTTCATGTACCCTGAAAACTTGCAAAGAAGGCGAAAGTGAGAGAGCAAAATTGCATTTCATTTTGAGGGGAAGTTGCAAGTTTGTACTGTATGCATTTGTACTTGTAGGAGTTTGCAAGTGAGAAAAGCAGCTGATCGCAAAGTAAAAATAAACGCGAATTAAAATTTGCGAATCGCAATTGCTAATGAAATATTCTTCATCTGACAGCGATGATGAAATGGAACAAATTATTGTGGGCAAAATGAAATCATCTGATTCCGAAGAGCGTTATTTTGAATTTTATGTGCTTTATTTTTATTTTTATTTAATATGTGGTAGCTTAAGTGAAAAAATTTTGAATTCTTGAATTTTCAATTTAATCAGCTGGTCGTGAAAACTGCAAATTCTTACTGGTTTAGCGTTCATGTCATTTTTTTTACATTTTTCTCTTTGAGAGGAAATTCTCCGAAATTAAGTTACCTGCAAGTTACGCGATAATTTTTAGACGATTCTCAAGCATAAATTTATTTGTAATGTTAATGAAAAATTAAATTTCAGTGCTATAAACGGGAAGTTGACAAATTTTTCGTTGCTTGTAAGCGGGAAATACACTAATAAAAAAATATATAAAATTGGCGTTCTATGTATCGCAATTTGCGCAATATTTTAGTAGAGAAATTTATGCCAAACTTTCATTGAGAAGATTACTAAGCAAAAATATAAATTTGAAAATTAAGAGAAAATAAAATTATAACTCTTTGAATGCTTTAAAAGAAAAAGTCGCTTATGTATGGACACATAGAAATCTTATCATTTTTGTTAGGAAGCCCAAGCAAAAGGTCTGGCTGATGTCTTCGAAATACCGCACAGTGCTATACACATTGGTCCGGAAATTGGCGAAGGAGCATTTGGTCGTGTTTACAAAGCCGTTGCAGTAAACTTGCGACGAATGCGAGGCAGTCATGTAGTAGCGGTGAAGCAATTGAAAAGTAAGCTCTAACGACATACATATCTATTTACATTCTATCAAAAAAGTACCGGGAATTGTTCAATAAAACGCAAAATAATTGTTTAATCATCAAATTTTATTTTGTCGCCTTCCAAATGGGATCAATTCGAAGCAATACACATATGCCAATGATTAGTCCAGTCATCAAAGCACCTTTTAAACGGGTGTGAAGAGATCTTCTTCTTCAGCTCTTTCAGCGAATACTCCTTAATGGCCTATATCGACTCAAAGCGGCGTCCGCGGAGTAGAAATTTAAGTTTTGAGAAAAGGAAAAAGTCACAGGGGACTAAATCCGGTGAATACGGTGGTTGTTCGATGATATTTGTCGAGTTTTTGGTAAAAAAAAGTACCTTGTGAGACGGTGCGTTATCATAGTGCAAGATCCATGAGTTTTCTTTCCACAAATTGGGCCGTTTCCTACGCACAGTCTCTGTTAAGCGTCGCATAATTTCCAAATAATATTCTTTATTTAGCATGACTTTAGACTGTTCACTATACAGGGCTAGTTTACTGGGGCGGCAGCTCTTAGTCAAGAAAAACCCGAGTCATTCCGGTAACGTAGAACCGGCTGCCATTGGAATGCTAAGGAGCATAACAAACTGCTCAGCAAGCAGTGCTACCGAAAGTTGTACCCTTGCAAACACCTACATGAGCCAAAGCCGCCTCCCAGAGACGTCAGGAGACTCCTTCTACGCTATGCCGACGAGATACAGAACAAAACAAACAGACACTTACTGGACCAGACAGTGTTTAGCTAGTCAATAAACGACATTCACCGGGAGACCGTTACCACCTTCATGAACTCCCGTCCTGTGAATGCCGTAATCGGAGTCCAACCACCACCTATTGCAGATGAAGAGCTCCAGCTTCCCCGTTAGACCCGCGTAACACCGGCACAATTACGTTCTGGATACTGTAGCAGGTTAAACTTCTACTTATCCAGAATTGATCCCGACATACCAAATATATGTCCGGCATGTGAAGGCACCGCGCACGACACTAACCACCTTTTCACATGCCCTTTAGAACCCACTCATCTAACACCCCTCTCCCTCTGGACCCAACCTGTCGAAACAGCATGTCTCCTGGGCCTACCTTTAGATGAGCCAGACGAAGATGACCGGCGATATACTCTACACTGACGGGGCTTCTCTTACTGCTACAACAACAACAAAAGTAGCATGAATTTCACTTTTGACCGACTTTTACGTGGTTTTTTGGGTTTCGGCTCATGCGGATCGCGCCATTCAACTGCCTGGTTGCCTGTTGACTGGTTTGCATGTCAAACTCATATTCCCACGTCTCATCACCTGTTATATTGGGTCCGAATTCACTTGCTCAAGCATGTCTTCAGCCACCTTCTGCCGATGATTTTTTTGAAAGAAATTCAAATCTCTTGGAACGAGTCGAGCGGCCACGCGTCTCTTGCCCAATTAATGATGTGAAATGTTGCAAATTGATTCGTGAGACACGCTAAGGTCAAGAGCTATCTCCCTCAAACTTAAATGATGATTTTCCAGCACCATTTCCTTGACTTTGTCGACGTTTTCATCCGTTGAAGACGTTGATGGGCGACCAGCTCGGGGCAAATCTTCTATGACTTCTCGGCCCTCTGCAAAAGCCTTATACCACTCGTGGGCCCGTGTTTTTGATAAAGCGCACTCGGCATAGGCTTTCTGCAACATTTTCTATGATTCGGCACACGAGATCCCGTTCAAAACACAAAATTTAAGACAAATTCTTTTTCAATATTTTTGTCCATAGTCAAAATCGCAGAGCACACCTGCGGTTGACTGGTATAATTAAATGCCAAAAACAAGCTAATTGACAGCTCATGCTCAAACTCTGTGATACTATAGAGGACAGTTGTAGGTACCAATAGAAGAATGATATTTTTTAATATAAATGATCAGATGTTTATTTCATTATAAAGAGGAAGGTATGCCGTTAATAGTGGAAAATAACATCAGGCAAATTACCACCACGACCACGCTTACAGTACAATATCCTTTTCATGAAATATTCCATAAGCGAATCGCAAAGTAGCTGCCCCATGTCCTCGATAGCCTCACGAATTCCATCGTTAAGATCTTGAATCGACCCTGGGCTGTTGACGTAGACCTTCCCTTTCCCCAAAGAAAAAAGTCACAAGGTGTTAAATCACAAGATCTCGGTGGCCAGTTATGATCACCTCTTCGAGAGATAGCACGGCCCGTAAACTTTTCCCGTAAAAGATCAATGGTTTCGTTGCTTCTGTGGCACGTAGCGCCATTTTGTTGAAAATAAACGTTGTCCACATCAATACATTCCACTTCCGGCCATGAAAAATCGTTAGTCATCTCTCGATAGCGCAATCCATTCAAATGTTACACCTGTTATTGGAAACCCCTTTACTTGTATGTGTAACGCGCGCTTTTTAAATGAACAATTCCCGATATTTTTTTGACAGAATGTAAAAGTCATTGTAATAAACAACGTATAATTTGCATTAAATCAAACTTTTTTTAGAAAATCCCACTTCGGATGAAGTAGCGGAGTTTTTGAGTGAAATCGAAATGCTGAAAGGTGTGGGCACACACAACAACATTGTTTGCTTTTTTGGATGCTGTACTATACGCGCACCATATCTTATGATCATGGAGTTTGTAGGCCGTGGTGATTTGGTAAAATACTCGTATATGAATGCAACTTCATTTAGTTATATTTAAATGCCTCGTGTAATAAATTCGTAACTGGTTTTCCTTTGCAGTTGACTTACCTCCGCACGGTGCGCCAAGCATCCGCAAAAGTTAAGGCGAATGGGAGTGTCAATAATTATGCGAGCTGCAATCAGGCACAGCCTGATAAGCCGAAAGTGAAATACATAGAATTAAAATTATCAACTCAAACTTTGGACAGTGAAAGTGAGACTGAACGCCAGCCAAAAGCATCCGTCGCTGAGAGTTAGTCAGAAATGTTCTATGCGTAGTAAAAGTGCAAAAATTATTGAAATATTTATTCTTGCAGCTACTTACACAATTGTCGATGACGAGGATTACAACGAAATATTTGAGTATATTTTAGATCACAAAGAACTGCACAATTTTGCACTACAAATTGCTAATGGCATGCGTTTTCTAGAAGAGCAGGAGATTACGCATAGGTAAAGTACTATACATTTTTTTTAATTGTTCTAATTTTTTTTTTTGTTTTTATAATCCTTCAAATTCCTAGAGATTTAGCAGCGCGCAATGTGCTCATAGACAACCACAAAACTTTGAAAATATCTGATTTTGGTCTATCCCGCCACGGTATCTATACCAACACAAAAACTCGAAAGGTTCGCATTTATGAGATTTTATTGCGTAAATGAAAAAAAAAATTAATGCATATTCAAATTTACCTGTTCTCAATTAAAGCTGCCATTGCGTTGGCTATCCATTGAGGCGATTCGGGACAATGTTTACTCGAACAAAAGCGACGTATGGGCATACGGCGTCGTTTTGTGGGAGATCGGCACCCTGGGCGCCTCGCCATATCCGACCATCAGCAACCACGAACTAATCCCGTATTTGTTGTCCGGTAAAAGACTGGAAAAACCAGAAATATGCACCGATCAGGTTTACGCTATTATGTTGCAATGCTGGGATGAGAATGCGGAGGAGCGACCCAACTTTGCCGAGCTCTACAAGGCTCTAAGTCCTCGCGCTGCTTATGTTGATATTAACAGTCTGAGTGATGATTACGTTTTTCCACCGATTTAATAATTAAATTCAATGTATAAAAATAAAAAAATTACAATATTTGTAAATTAGTCTAAGTATTATAGAAATATATATGTATGTATGTACATATGTTTGTATACATATTCATATGGATATTAGCGCAAGGATGAAATGCCTAATGTAAGTTCATGTAAAGTACTTTCATAAAGTTTTTATGTGATGTGTATTAAATAGAGAATAAGAAAGTTTTATAGTGTAAGAATTGTTTTATGAAGTTATATTTGTTATAATTTAAGATCAAAATAAAGAGCAAAACATTTGCTTAAGTAAGAGCAAATTAATTATAAAGTTCAAACGAACACTTAGATTGTTTTATTTTAAACTTAAACGAGCGAGCAAGACACATAGGCAAAAAAAAACAAAAAAAAAAAAAAACTATAGACCCATAAAAATAGACCCAAATTCTAACTTATTTAGTTTAAGAAGTTTATGAAATCGTCTCAATAATATATCTTAGGTCTGTTCATGAAGCAAATAATTTGTAACAATTGCTACAAACTATCAGGTTTTGGTGTTCATGTATCCTAAACACTCAAAGTAGGGGAAAGTGAGATGGCAAAATGACCTGTCATTTTGAGAGGAACTTGCAAGTTTTTGCTATATAAATTTTTACTCACACGAATTAACATTTGCGAATTGACCCAAAGTTCTACATTAAAAAAATAATAATTAAGGGGACAGATATCTGTAAACGGTCATATTTTCCCTGATTTTCATTAAAATTATTATAAATGAAGAAGTCAATATATTTTTTCCAAAATTGGCATACAGTTTATTTATACATTAAAATAATATAATTTTTTTTTTTATTTTAATCATTGAAAATGGCGGATGTAAAGGATGGTTAAACTTCAAGGGCCGATGTTGAATGTGAACTACACCTAAACGTCAAGCTTTTTCTGCATTTCGTTTCACATTTTCCAATTTCAGACTACTTCAATTTGAATCATGGAAAGATACACAATCGAGCAATGCGTTAAAGTTATTCAGGCTTATTATGAAAACGGGCGTTCAAATCAAAATGCATATCGCGCACTTCATCTTCAGTGATGAGGCACATTTTCGCCTCAGTGGATACGTCAATGCACCCACAAAGAGTGACTGTTTGGTGCGGTTTATGGGCCGGCGGCGTCATTGGGCCGTATTTTTTCCAAAATAAAGCCGGTCAGGCAGTTACTGTGGAAAGTGTTCGCTATCGTGAGATGATAAGGAACTTTTTATGGCCCGAATTGTAAGATATGGATGTGGACGATAAGTGGTTTCAACAGGCCGGTGCCACTTGTCACACAGCTAACGAAACAATGGCTCTTTTGCGCGAAAAATTTGATGGCCGAATAATCTCACGTCGCGGCGATGGCAATTGGCCGCCAAGATCATGTGATTTGACACCGTTGGACTTATTTCTTTGGGGTTATTTGAAATAAAAGGTTACGTCGATAAGCCAGCAACAATTCAAGAGCTAAAGGATGAGATAATTCGGTACATTAACGGCATAGAACCTCATTTATGCCTCAGCGTCATCGAAAATTTGAACCATCGGATGGAGGTGTGCCGCCGAGACCGCGGCGGTCATTTGACCGATATTATGTTCCATATGTAATTGAGCCATACCAATATTATCATAATAAGAAGAGACGATAATAATTTAAAAAAAAATTGTATTTTATTCAAAATCAACACCAGCCCTTGAAACTTAAGGCAAGGTTTAGGGCAAGATGTGGAGTCGAGTTTGCTGTATACCACCTCAGAGTAGGTAATGAGAGGCAAAATTAGCTGGAGAACTAATTTGCGCCTCGTTTTCTCTGGCGTGAATGTTGCAGAGAGTCTCAGTTTACGCAATTTTGCATAAATATTCCCCACAACCCTATTTATATGGTCAGCACAAGTAAGTTTTTGTGTTAATAATAACCCCAAATTTTTTACCTTATCCGTAAAGGTACCTGCCGTAAAAGTACCTATCCACAATTTAGGGATATTGTCAATATGCACCACACATTTAGGGTTACATATAGGTAAGGCATATGACTTTGCCGCGTTCAAACATAAACACTTTTCATTAGCCCATACAGAAATAGCATACAAATCACTGTTTATTTTAAAACATAAATCTTCAACGAGACCAATACGACTGGACAAGTACACTTGTATATCACCAGCATACGCATGGACATTCACATACTGACAAACGGTAAAAACATCATTGACAAAAATACTAAATAGAAGTGGACCAAGGATAGACCCTTGCGGAACACCAGTGTGTACATATCTAAGTTGAGATGTTAATTTTCTGATCTTAACCTTCTGCGTTCTCCCACCAAGGTAGCTGGCCATGAGCTTCACCGCACTGTCTTTGAAGCCGAAATAGTGTTTAAGCTTCAAACATAACAAATTGTGATCCACTGTGTCAAATGCTTTAGAAAAATCAAGTCAACAAAGTAGAGTCAAGCCTTCGTTGTCAAAACTAATTCTAATATCGTCTAGTCGAGCAACTGTGACGTTGTTTGAAGCCAGATTGTAGTGGAGAGAGTAGACGATTGTCCTGCACAAATGATGAAATTTGCGGGGCCATCAAGTCTTCGCAAACTTTGGAAAATGTGATAGGTCTATAGTCACCAGCATAAATAGCATTTGCCTTTTTTGCGAATGGGAAAACGATAGGCTTTTCCCATAATGCTGGGAAAAATGAACTAGTCAAGCATTGGTTTATTATATGGGTAAGGGGTCTTATTGTATATTGAATGAGTATACGCACGAATTTTAGCGAGATGCCATCTTCACAGTATTATTTTGGATAGAGCTTTTAGGCCATCTACCTCATTAACTGTCATAAATTGAAACTGTACTGAGTAGCACAAGATGAGGAATCTTTTTGAAGTACATTTGTTTTCTTACCAACACTAATAAAGTAGTCATTAAGTTCATCAAGATCAATCTCACATTCGGAACTTTCATTGCCATGAATTATAATTATAAATATATGTATAGTGCAATAAAAACCATAAGGCGCAAAGTTACAAAATGCTTACACAGTATTAAGTTCTAATATTCCCAGCCGCTTTGATAAGGCAATCTTTTATTTTGTATTTAATATTTTTTTAGCGTAATAAATAGTATTACTCAAATTGTTCCCTTTTGGCTGACTGGGTTGTTTTTGGTTCCGTTGTATTCTTTGCTCAATCTCATTCGTTTGTCAGATAGTCCCGCTCATTTTTTTGTACGGTATTACAAACGCTATAAACATGTTTAATAATAGAATGTGAATAAAATATAAAGTATAATTTATTAAAAAAAAGTTTAAATTAAATGTTGCATCAGTAAAGAGTGTTTTCATATAGTGAATTTGTGTCTTTCAGTGTTTGTATTAAAGTAAAATAAAAGTGTAAAATAGCGCATTTTTTGAATAAGCATTTTTGGCGATGCATATTCATATAAATTTTTAATGACAATTTGTAAGAAATACTAGAAATCAAAAGGTTGATATATTAACTGCAACTGTGTGTAACTATTTTTAACAAAAAAAAACAACAACAAGAATAATAAGTAGAAACTTATTATTTTCTTTAACATCAGCCACCATTGATTTTTAGGTTAGCGATTGCCCAGCAACTTTTCTTCGAATAAAGTTTACCAAAAATAAGATGACAGATATTCGCTAACCAGACAATCACTTTTTTAAACATGTACATACAAATTATGTTTTTATTAACCGCGTAATCAAATATTTTCAAACTCTTAATTCATTATCTAAAAAATCTTATACTTCTGAGGTGAATTCGTACAAGGTGATGTTGCTGGAGCAGTAGGTTTGTTCATGGTTCCTTTCGTTTTGGTGACTTCAATGTAAAAGTATTCTGTTTTGTTGACATTATAGGTAATCCTGTATTCCTCGGACTAAATTTATTGTAGTAAAACTGTTAAGAATAAAAGTTCGCTCAGAGCGGAAGAATATCACTAAAAGGCATGATGTAGAGAATGACGGAGATAGCGCTTTCCGAAAACTATTAATCTATTCTTGGGGAATTTAACAATTGAGTCACGTCAGTACAGAAAATAAACCAAACTTTGTGTGCAAATGTATTCATATATGTATGTATGCATGATTTATTCTATATTTTTGGATTTCATCACACTTTAGCTTATTTTCCCCTTTCGTGGTGTTTATTTTATTAATTTTTCTGTACTGACGTCACGAGACTTGGGATTTTTCGACGTTTATTTCTAATACTCAAATTTTTATAGGGAAAAACCAAAATTCAATAGATGCATACGGCTACGGTTGTGCGGTTGACGGGGTGGTGCGACACCTATAATCGTTTACAATGATACCCATATGTTTGATCAGAACAGTTGATTGCTATGCTTATGGCTATGGCTACAGAAGGCACCACCAATTGCAGCTTTAGGACCGCTGTAATCGATTATAAATTTATGTGATTTATCGATGCATTGAAACTATAAGCTTTGTTTCTTTACTGCTAATTGTCACTTGTTTATAACTTCCAACATTCCGGAAATAATAGTTTTGTAATAATTCTTATTTAGAACACCTTCTGCAACATCAATATTGCTTAGCACATATTTTTTTCTAGACTTCATTTGGATTCGTAAAATATGCACTGACACACGTATTTTCACTCCTTTTTATATTTGTATTAGAAATATTTCAATGAAAATTAAAAGCGAATGCACATTTGACATTTAAATTAAGAGGGTTGTTTTTCTGATTGAAAACGAGTTTTACGCAGTTAATCAAAACACAAACAAATCTGCGGCGCCTTTTTAAAACAATATTTAAAGTGAATGTAGAATATTTTACAGTGACTTTTATTTACAATTTTTACCTTATCCATTTTATTTGATTTTGTATATAAAACAATATTTTAATACATTCGCAATTTTTAAATATATAATATATATTGGAAGTCTCCATTCTCAGTTTTTTTCGAAAAAATACTGCATATTTACCATGGTTCAATAATAAAAGGTTTGCTCAGTAAGCAGCTTTCTCATTCCCTCTTGACAAATCGGCTCCCTTAGCAAGACACTGAGTTGCTAGCTCTAGAAATTTTGACTAAAAGTGGAGGAAAAGTAAAATTTGTAGAAAAAACATTTCATTTTCAACATGGACTGCTTACGAGCAACAGCTCGCTCAAGAGTTTTCATCGGTATGTTCAGGACTATGGTAGTATGCCATGGAATACATACCGCTTAAGTCAGGACATGATAGAGTATTTGACGCAATCCGAAATCGAGATGGACAATTTACAAAGCTTTATTCCTTATGATGTGGTGATTTAAACGGAACTCATGTTTTGCAAAGAGCTAGCGTTTGCTAAAGAGTTGCAGCAGGGAGAATTATTGAATAGTCCCGACGCAATCGATTACATTGCAGACCTCATTATAAAAAAGTTGGCAGAACTTGTTTCCAATGAGCCCTCCTTCCTATGGATGGATGAAGTGTCCAGAGGAGCCTAAGAAAAGCACAGTTCCAGTATGAAAGAGCTTCTCATAAAAAACCATCTACCGGAATCGGCTTAAAACTACAAATAGGAGGAGGATATCGGCGAAACACGTAACAAAATTGTACGTGCCAATTATTTATTTATTTTTAAGACAATAGCTTCATATTGGCGAAACTTCGCGATTGGTTTTAAATTTAAAAATTAATTCACAAAATAATATCTTGGAATATGTGAAATAGTTTCTTCTTTTAATATTAGACTTGGCAATTTCCGCTAATCACTTCTATCTATACCATTATTTACATTCAAATATTAATTAAAATTTATTTTTTAAACCGTTCGCAGTTTGTTTCCATTTAAATAACAAAATACTATTTTGCTACCATTTTTACCAAAAAGAATTTAATATTTTCCTTTTTATGCACCTTCTTAAATACAACCTTTTGTAAGGGAGTGTCAAAAATCTAATGTCACTAGTGAGCAAACCTTTAATAATTGAATCACATGATGCAAAGAATAATGAGATGGCGCCCATCGTGGTCCCGTTACTTTGCGCTCAGCGAATTTGACAACTAGTTACGTGATTTTAGCTCCAGTATGGCCAGATTACCATTTTCGTAACTTGATTTATCTTTTCTTTTTTTGTTACTTTTATTATTTTGTGTCTCGGAGTTCTAGTTCTTTCTTCATGACATTTTTCTAGTTGTTCTAATTAAAATGTAATGTTTATAATTTTGTAAAATATACATTTTTTAATAATTATTTAAATAATTCACTCAGTTTTATTTAGCTTTACTTTTTTTTAACATCTGGTGGCATTGCCAGCGATTGCCGGTGTTGTTGGTGTTCTTCTGCTTTCGGCACTCAAATCTCTCTCTCGCTACTGCAGAGTTGCCTAGCTTTGGATATAAAAACGAACTAAATGCCCATTTAAAGAAAATAAAACACGAAATTTTTATTGTGTTATTTAAAGAACTTTGTATGCGTGACAAATTGTCTGTAGAATGTGCGTTTTTTTTTAAATAAATGTGTTATGCTTATGTACAATTTAATTTATGAGTTTTTTTGTTAAGCGAGACTCTTTTATTAAGGGAACGACTTTTTTGCTATATTTGAAGTTATGTAACTAGATAAGGTACTCTTTTTGTAAAAATGTCAGTATGGTTTCTTTAGTATTTTCTGGTATTTTGTTGCTTATTTTTACTATGAATACACCTCTTGATGCTCTATGTCTCACTAAGGATTGATGACCGGAAGAAACGATTACACCTCTATGGTTTTAATTCGCATTCAATAAATTCAAAGGCTTTTAAAAATGTGTAAAAAGGTTTTCAATCTTAAGAAGAGTTGAGAGCGGGGCATTTAATATTTTTGCATAGCCTTAAATGGAGCCAAAAATTAAATTTGCACTTTCAAATTATCCAATTTTATAGGAGTAAAAAAAATTTCATTAGCACTAAAATCTTCTCAGAGTGGCCTTTTTTAAACTTCTTTTGTATATACAGTTTTTTTTTTAACCTAAAGTCTCGGTAGCCTGAAATTAAAAACAAAAAGAAACAAACACCAAACTTAAAAATTGTCGCATTTTCGGTATAAAAAAGCACTAAATTTATTGCGAAGATCAAATGGTTGGCAATACTGCACAACTCTGCAAACGTGACGTCACGTAAGCTCTGATGGGCGCAATCTTCTTTATATCATTCTTGATTGAATCATGGGTTTGCTCAGTAAGCAGCTTTCTCGTTCTCTCTTGACAAATCGGCTCCCTTAGCAAGACACTGGGTTGCTAACTCTAGAAATTTTAAGTAAAAGTGGAGGAAAAGTATAATCTGTAGTAAACACATTTCATTTTCAAAATGGTCTGCTTACGAGCAACAACTCGCTAAAGAGTTTTCATCGGTATGTTCAGGACTATGATAGTACGACGAGTCAGGACATGATACAGTTACTGACGCAATCCGAGATCGATGAGAGGATAATTTACAAAGCTTTATTTCGTATGATGTGGTGAGACGGATGTGGTTAGACGGAATTCAAGCAGCCCCCAAAGAGTTACTACAGTGAGAATAATTGGATAGTCCCGTCGCGACCGATAATATTGCATACCTCATTATAAAAAAGTTGGGATTGACGGAACTTGTTTCCAATGAGCCCACCTTACCATGGATGGATGAAGTATCTAGAGGAGGTTTAGCAAAGCACAGTACCAGCGATCGGTTTAAAATTTAGTAATTAATTCACAAAATAAAATCTTGGATTAAGTGAAATAATTTCTTCTTTTAATATTAGACTTGGCAATTTCCGCTAATAACTTCTATTTGTACCATTATTTATATTCAAATATTAATTAAAATTAATTTTTTAAACCGTTCGCAGTTTGTTTCCATTTAAGTAAGTTAATACTTTTTTGCTACCATTTTTACCAAAAAGGATTTAATTTGTTCAACTTTATTCACCTTCTTAAATACAACCTTTTGTAAGGGAGTGTCAAAAATCGAATGTCACTACTGAGCAAACCTTTTATAATTGAATCATGCATATTTACTTTATGTATCACCTTTCTTGAGTGGAATCTCCATATGTACTGCGCTCTTTTCAAATGTCTGCCCTAATATTTTGCTATATTACACAAATTTAACAACAAACCACTTCAAAAACATAAATCACCTGTTGCGGTTTCGAGCTTTAAGATGAGAATACAGCACTTGAGCGCGTTTTCAGTGCAATGAATATATTAAAAGCAGAGTTTCTAATCGTTTTGCACTTCTTTCATAAAGTGCACTGCGCCACATAAAAAATGAACAGATTAAAAAGAGAAAATTGTTGTTGTGAGAATTACACTAAAAAAATACAAGATGTAAATTGCCACCATGATTCAATTATTAAAGGTTTGCTCACTAGTGACATTCGATTTTTGACACTCCGTTACAAAACGTTGTATCTATTTAAGAAGGTGAATTAAGTTGAACAAATTAAGTCCTTTTCGGTAAAAATGGTAACAAAAAAGTATTTTCTTACTTAAATGGAAACAAACTGCGAACGGTTTAAAAAATTAATTTTAATTAATATTTGAATGTAAATAATTCTACAAATAGAAGTTATTAGCGGAAATTGCCAAGTCTCATATTAACAAAAGAAATTATTTTACTTAATTCAAGATTATATTTTGTGAATTAATTACTACATTTAAAACTGATCGCTGGTACTGTGCTTTGCTAAGCCTCCTCTGGACACTTTATCCATCCATGGTAAGGTGGGCTCATTGGAGACAAGTTCCGTCAATCCCAACTTTTTTATAATGAGGTATGCAATGTTATCGGTCGCGTCGGGACTATCCAATTATTCTCACTGCCGTAACTCTTTGGGAAATGCTAGCTCTTTGCAAAACATGAACTCCGTCTAAATCACCACATCATACGAAATAAAGCTTTGTAAATTCTCCACTCATCGATCTCGGATTGCGTCAATAACTCTATCTTGTCCTGACTTAAGAAGTATGTATTTCATGTCGTACTATCATAGTCCTGAACATACCGATGAAAACTCTTTAAATGAAATGTTTTTTCTGCAAATTTAACTTTTCCTCCACTTTTACTCAAAACTTCTAGAGCTAGCAACCCAGTGTCTTAATAAGGGAGCCGATTTGTCAAGAGCGTACGAGAAAGCTGTTTACTGAGCAAACCATTTATCATTGAATCATGAATTGTCACATCAATAATAAACGCGTTTGGCAAAATTCAAAATATGACTTGAAGTCTGGGCGAGGTGGCTTTGATATGTCAGTGCAAGATAAATCATCGGTCGTCTTCCTCTAGCTAGAAAATGATAGTATTCAATTCGCCTTGCGTCTTGCTCATCTTTTGGTCTTCCTCTTTGCTGACTTATGTTTGTTTGTTTACAATGTCATTGAAATTTTAGCAATCCAATTATCGATTTGCAAAAATAAAAGATCAGGTATTTTTTTAGCTGCATGAGAACTATCGATTTGTTGTTGTTGTTGTTGCAGCATAAGTATTCCCCGGGGAAAGGTGCTGAAGTGACAGTCCTTAACGCCATAACACCGCTTCGAACGTGTGGAAATTTAGTTAAAAAAAAAATAAATAAATAAATCTGTTTGCGATGTTCGTAGAGCACTGGCGGCATCATCGGCCCCTATTTCAAAAGAAATTAGGAGATGCCGTTACGGTGAATGGGGGCTATCGAGCTATGCTGCCTGAATTCTTGTTTCCAAAAACTTAGCAGCTAAAAAGCGACGACATTTGGTTCCAACAAGGCGACGAAACTTGCCATAAAAGCGCTTAGCAATCGATTTATTGCAATATTCAAGCCACCATTGAGATTTATTGGAAACAGTAATTCAAAATTGTATTCATCGAATGGACAATGTAACTCGCAGCCGGAGCGGACATATGCCTGCCGGAAACCCTAAATGAATACAGAAAATTAATGCCATGAAACCATCTACCGGATTATAAAACAAAAGCATTCCAACAATATTTTTTTTTGATTTTGTTTCATTATTTTAATTTCTCAAGTTTTTAAAAAAGCACCCATTACATATGAATTTTGTTCCGCCTTAATCGATACCACACGGGGTAGAATTATCAAATAGTATAACATCGATAAAAAAACAGCGACTTGCCATTTGCTGCGAAAAATTCACCGATAGTGATTTTTCGCTCATCTCTACTAGTTTTTATCATCAATTTTTTGTAGGGATGCTTTGCCGCCCTTTATATTTTGAAAACATTAAGTGAAGTAATTTTTGGATAAATGCTTTAATTTTTAATAAAACATACTGGTTTGCTTATCTGCAATTGAAGTAAAAGACAAACAAGTATAAGTCAATGCCAAATGCAATTGGAAGCGAGTGATTTACGTACAGCAAAACGGATTCTGGTCAAGTTGGTCGAGGAAGCATTGCTTGAGTACGAACAAAATTTAGCTGAGCTGGATGAACCTTCAAGTAGGTTTCGTGGATTAGGAAATATTGTTTTTTTTTAATACCTTTGCTTTAGATGCGGATGGGCACTTAAACCACCTAATTCTGCAACTGAAGGCTCTTCTGGGCGAAGTCCTTGTTGAAGCGTTAAGCATTTTAGATGAACAAAGTATACAGTTATATACCTATGACGGCAGTGAGATTGTGGAAATACAAATAAAACGAAAACAACACTCAAACACATTTTGGTTATTCCCACGCGTTAACTATTGCACATGTGACCAATTCAATGAGGGTGTATTGGGAGTAGCAGACCAACTGCAAACAGTCAACTCAACTCCTTCAAGTGAGAAGTTGAAAAACAGGTATTCGTGCGCACATGTTTTGGCGCTCCGTCTAGCGCAAGTGTTGCGTCCAGCTCCGTTAACTTTCAAAGTGGAAGCAGTGACGAAGCAGCAATTCAAGAATTTGCAAGATCGAATGTATTGCAGTTACTTGGACATATTTAAGGAAGGCTTGGGTCAACAATCAACGAATGCAACATTCAAAAACTCTTTATGAGAAAGGGATCTTAAAAAATATAAGAATGTTAACACAACGGCAATACTCGAATTTTAAATTCGTGGCCCGTTTGGATCAAATAAAAACATTTTACACGGGCATAAAAGCATTGAGTTTTGAAAACGTAAGTAGACATGAAAATTCAGCATGAATAGCAAACTAACATATGCACATATACTCGTACACATACATATGTGTGTATATTCTTGCAACAGAATGGCAAATTCCAAATAAGTGAGGATGGCCTACGTGTCACCGTAGAAGAGGGCCAAAGTGTACAGGCCAATCTCTATATGACTGCTTCATGTTTTGCTGAGTTTCACGTAGTAGATATGGTAACCTTTGGCATAAACATGAGCATCATCTCCGAGTGTTTAGGTCTTTTCGCCGGCATGCCATGCAGCTTGAAAATGTTCTATAAAGGTCACGGTGCACCACTCGTACTTGTTCTACGACCCAACGATGAGGCTGACATTTCGGCTGAGTGCTCCATTAAAACTACCAACGTTGAAGATGTAATCGATTACAATCTTGACGAGGACAGTCCAAGCTTAAATGTGGTCTTTGTAAGAGGACCTGCATTGGCGCATCTCTTTCAAGAGCTAAACAAGGCAGCGGATGAGTTGAGAATAATTTTATCACCACGACAGCCGCATTTTAAAATCGAAACTTTGGGTGTAATGAAAACCGAGACTTTTGTTGAGGTAGCCAAAACTAGTGATATGATGATGTTGTTCAATTGTCGTGAGACTACATCGGCATGCTACCGTAATAGTGAGATGCGTCTGACACACAAAGCCTTGGCGGCCGCCACCAAAGTGGCGATAAAAACCGATTTGAGTGGTTTACTGGAGATGCATTTTATGATGCAGTCCGAGGAGCAGACAGAAGTCTATGTACAGTTTTATATAATGCCGCTGGCGGATATTTAAGATGTTTGGTTGCCGTTTTTTGTGAGTTACTGAAAAAAATCATTTGCATTACGCAGAATTATATTTCTACTTTAAGCTCATCAACTATTCAGAATATTTTTTTTTTGGTTAATTTATATTAAGTCAATTTTCTTCATTTTCTTGCATGGTTCTTCATTTTCAATCATGAATCATGATTTTCTTGAATATTCAGAATATTTTTGTTTTTTTTGTTAATTATATTAAGTCAATTTTCTTCATTTTCTTGTTCAAGGACGTAGGCTTAGCACTAGAGTTCATCTGTATGGAATTGTAAAATAAAGAAATATAAGTTAGCTTGAAACTCCCTGCTATCCTAAGGTCAAAACGAGTTTTCTTTCATTATTTTTAAGCGGTTTTAACATCCATTTCAGTTTTTAGGGATAATCATTTCCTTGAATTTTGGTTTCGTTTTAAGTAGCACAGGTGTGTACGTACCTTCATTTGCTAGACTCGGCCGTTTTTCTTCCCTTAATGCTAATCGCTATTGTTCAGTTGTTAAGCTAGAACTCCACACTAAGCATTCCAGGCCTTATGCACTTGAGCGTTTTCAGCTGACAAATCTTATACCTGAATAAAGTGCTGAACGCTTGGTGCGGAGTTCTAGTTTTACTACCTGCGTTCACATTGCACACAATTCAACACGCAGCAGATTCATTTGCCCTCAGAGTGTTGAAGCAGTAACATGGCTCACCAAATGTTTGGTTTTTGTGCAACTCTCTTGCTTCTATGCTGTCTAGCGTTTGCCCAGGAATATGTACCGGATGAGATGATTGAACTGGTGGATATAACGGGCTGGGGGCGGAACAGCGAACAAATCAGAATAGAGCCATGGTTGAGGTGAGTTTTTAGTATGCAACTTTATCAGCCTTATAAAGCAAATTTTCGCAATTATGGTTTCATAAAACAAAATTTTTTGCACGTGTTTTTTTTAATTTCTCAACAACAGTAACTCGGCTACAAAATTCTTGATTGAAGTTTACAAGGAATTAAGTGAGGATGACGAGGAAGCTTTGCCAGAATACTTCAGTTATCTACACAAGACGCGTTATAAACGTTCGCTCCCCGATGAGACCTTGATTACGTCTTTTGATCGCAGGGAGATAGAGTTGTGCAACAACATAATCACATTCGCTAGCAGACGTAAGTTGGTCGTTGCAGAGATTCCCCTGCTAAATTTCATAGATTTTTGTTTATTAAAAATTAACTGAATTTTATTTTTCTTGCAGCGCCACGGTTCAATTCAAATTCCGCACTCTCCGGCGATATGTTCCTCAACTTCAATTTAAATGATATTCCCGAGGACTTGGAGTTAACTCATGGCGTCTTACGCGTCTACCAAAATCCACAGCTGGGTGTATACGGCAGTGGTATGGCGGCAGAGAAACAAACCTTTAAAGTCTCCTTATACCAGCCATCTGGAGATTATATGCTATATATTTCATCGACAAATACCACTACCGACTTCAGAGGTTGGCTGGAATTGAATGCAACCAGTCTACTTAATAATTGGATACGTTTTCGTACTTTCCAACAAACGCTTTTTGGCAACCAATTACTTGTTGGCGTTGCCTTGCATAAGCCACACGCGGAAACAGGCAATATGCAAGTACAACAGATAGCGGCAGCTGATATTGGTTTAGTACCGGCTCACGTGCAGCGCGAGATGCTTGGTGTGCAGCCCTTCCTTATCGGTTACTTTAATGGTCCCGATTTGCTGACAAAAGTGCAAGCGAATACAGATCATACACGTCGTGAGCGTCAAAGTGATTTTCTGCGACATCAACGGCCACTATTCGGGGAGCATACAACATTCGAGCAGGCGGCAAAAGGGGAGGCAAAACCATGCGAACGTTACAGTTTTACGCTGGATTTCTCGTTTTTGGGTATAGAAAACTCGGTGATTGCACCAAAGACTTTCGCAACCTACTTCTGTTACGGTGAATGCAATTTCCCTTTGGGCACGCCTATGAGTAATGCTACCAATCACGCCATTGTGCAGACCTTGATGCATCTCTCGCGGCCAAGTCTACCGAAGCCAGCTTGCGTGCCAACCAAATTGAGTCCAATTTCCATTCTACATTCTATCAATGAGGACAACGCCAATTTGATACGATTCTCGCAAATAGTGGCCAAGGAATGCGGCTGTCGTTGAGGGCGTACAGGACGTGTAAATTAGATAGATTGTAATGTTGTTCAAATAATTAAAAATAAAGTTACATTTAGAGCATGCAAATACATACATACATATATATATTTAATATTTGTATATTTGTTACAACGAACATAATGAGATTTTGCCTTGCTTACATACATACATACACACATATGTGCTAAGTGTTGCACTTAAGTATGTGTGGGCGTGCATACATAAAAAATGAGTTAACAACAATTTAATTTGTAAATTTTTTTTGCCTGGGCTAAAGAAATATTGATGAACTACTCAAGCCGTCAATTTGAAAAAGCGTTATTTTTACATGGGGCCACTTCAACGAATTGCGTCTGGGATTTTGTAGTAGAAAATAATAGGTCTGTTCATGTAGAAATTATTCGATAACTTGCCAGTCACTTAATTTCCGGGAATTCGCTCTCAAAGAGAAGAATGTCGAAAAAAGTACATGAACGTAAAATTGGAAACAATTTGCAAGTTTTGCGAACAGCTGATTAAATTGTTGGCAGGAAAAATCACAAGAATTCAAATTTTTTTTACATGAGCTACCTTGTATTAATAAAAAACAATACAGCAAATAAAAAAAATATAAAGCAAAAAAAAAACAAATAAAGCAAAAAAAAAATATAAAGCAAATAACAAAAAAAACAAAAAAACAAATAAAGCAAATACAAAAAAAGAGAAAAAAACATAAGATGCAAATAAAGAAAAATAAATAGAGCAAAATAAAAAAAGCAAATAAAGACAAAACAAATAAAGCAAATACAAAAAAATAAAAAATAAAGCAAATACAAAAAACAAAAAAAAAAAATTAAGCAAAATAAATAAAGCAAATACAAAAAACAAAAAAAAAAAATTAAGCAAAATAAATAAAGCAAATACAAAAAAAAAACAAAAGCAAATAACAAACAAAAAAACAACAAATAAAGCAAATACAAAAAAAAAAAAAGCAAATAAAAAAAAAACAAATAAGCAAATACAAAAAAAATGAAACAAATACAAAAAACAAAGAAAAAATAGAGCAAATAACAAAAAAAAGCAAATAAAATACAAAATAGCGACCTTCGAATCACATGATTTCATTTTGTCCACAATAATTTGTTCCATTTCATCATCGCTGCCAGATAAGAGCATTCCATTAGCAATTGCATTGTTCTAGCAATTATAGATATCTTCATATTTTCCTTGCTTCCGTCTACACATGTATGTACATATGTATATATTTCATATTGCCAAATTAGTTAATAACCAAGAAGTACAAGCATTAAACACAAAAGATACAGGGTTTGATTGAAAAGTAATGAGCCTTCCCGCGCGGAGCGTCTGCCAAGCGATCAACCGAATCGGCTGGTGGGGGAAAATGATCGTTGGACCTTCCCCTTCCACTAGAAACCGGTCCCAATTGGCTGGCAACAGCGGTGCAGTCAACATCGCTCCGCGCGTGAAAGCTGTTTTAAGATTTTAGGATTTTGCAGTGGCGAAAATGCAGCGATCGTTGGAGCAACGTTACTCGATCAAATTTTGCGTAAAGCTAAAAGTTTGTACCTCCAAGCACTGTAAACGCAGCATTTTACAAAGAAGTGCTCCTTCGGCTGAAAAACCGCGTCGCCCCGGTCCGGCCCGACCTCGTCAACAATTGGACCCTTCATCACGACAATGCGCCGGCGCACACTGTCTTCCTCTGCACCTCTGCGTAGGCCAAGATGGGGGTTCCGGTGCTTCGCCACCCTCCCTTCAGCGCAGACCTGTCCCCTCCGGACTTCTTCTTGTTCCCACGCCTGAAAAGAAAGCTGAAGGGGAGGCGTTTCGACTCCATCGAGGCGATCCAAAAAACTGTGACAGCCGAATTGAACGCGATTTCGGCGGATGAGTTTAAAATATGTTTCCTGCAGTGGAAGGACCGCTACCAGCGGTGGATTGACGCTCAGGGGTCCTATTTTGAAGAATATTAGTTGTATAAGCCAAACGGTTTAATAAAACTGTTTAAAAAAAAATAAGGCTCACTACTTTTCAATCAAACCCTGCACCTTCAATTACATTCTCCATTTTAATAACAATTTGCATTTAAATTTGCAACTTTGACTCAATTCGCAAAATTTAAATCGCGTTTATTTTTTACTTTGCGATCAGCTGTTTTTCTCACTTGCAAATTCTTACAAGTTAAAACTTGGAACTTCCCCTCAAAATGAGATACCATTTTGCTCTCTCCCTTTCCCCTACTCTGCAAGTTTTTTGGGTACCAAAACGTGATAATTTGCAATAATTATTACAAACTAAATATTTGCTTCATGAACAGACCTCTTGTTTTTTAAGCTTCAACGCCCGCGCTTCATCATCTTCCAAATATTAATTTGGTTTCGAATTTTAAAAGTAAATACATTAAACAGTAACTATAATTTTGTTGACCTAAGGTACGTAAGAATTGCACTTAAAAATTGAACTATGCTCAAAAATTGGTTGGGGAATTCTGCATAGAAGTTATTTAAATATAAAATAATATCGTCGAATTTTACTTTTCACTTATCGGTTAGCAACGCAGCACACACTTGATCCAATCCGACATTTCAATTTCGATTACATTGTCCTGATTGTGATCCTTGCGTTGAAAGTAGTCGAATGCGGCGGTCAGATGCAGCACCGCTGACGCAAAATCACTCAGTCGCAAGGTGCCATCCTTGCGTATGTAGCGTTGCATTAGACAATTCATTATCTCTGTACTCAACTGGAACCCCACATCGTAGAGCGCGTCACGCAAACGCTCGGCACGCAGAACGCCCGCCTTTTCTTTCGTGTAGATTTTAAATACGCCTTGCCATGATTTCAAATTCACCATAAACGTTTTGAATTGCAGGAAGTTAATACGGCCGGTGCCAGTTTTGTCTTGTAGTGCAATCACCTGGCGGCATATATCGATGTTGGCACAACCTTTGATGTAATCGTTGGGCAAACATGCCTCCAGCAGTTCGTGTAGCTCAAAACAGTTAATTGTTTTATTCTCATCTGCCAATTGCATAAATACCGGCTCATATTGGCATACACTTTTGTTCTTAGTGGTTTCAACTTCAGTTTTTAGTGCTGGGAATGGGTCCAGTAGCATCATAGTTTGTGTTTCAAGCAGCGATAGACGCAGGGCTGCGGTACCCAGAAAACGCACAGTAAAGCTAGTCTCTTCGCCCGGCTCGTATGTGGTTGGCATGAGCACATATTGACCCACTTCCAGTTGACAGCGGTAGCTCACATGCCGTGTATTGCCGTAATCGGAATTGAGGAAGCTCACCTGCGTTTTGAAGAATTCCTTTGGCAGGCATTCGCTGAACTTTCCCTTTCCGCCATTCGCTAAGCCACTTAATTTGTACATTGAGAAGCCTATAACTTTAGGCTCTACAGCTGTGTGCTGATTTAATGCCACCACAACTTCTTGCTTTTCTTGTATGTTCAGAAGCAGCTGTGGATTTATGTGAAAAGATTCGTGATTTCGGCAGCCACCAGCTGTGACGCCACGCTTCCATTGGCCTTGGAACATTTTCATTTGCCAACGCTTTGGTCGATCCTGCAATGTCAGCTCATCTTTGGCTGTATCAGCGTCCAAGTAGATGCATTCGAGGCTGGTGAACGTTTGTGTGAATTCAAGGAAGGACATCCAGAACTCGCCGACGTCCAGTTGACCAAATAAGCGGTCTCGTTCTTGCACAGAAACGCGTTCCCAAGACGCTGACAGAGCTGACCAATCGCCTTCAAATACGGCATTGTTATCAAAGACGTTACACGATAATGGATCTTTTAAACGCACCAGCTGCACTGCATCACCCAACAGCGTTTCCACTTTGTCCAGCGAAGAAAGTCTGCACGCAAATCAAAGTGACATAATAAGTAAATGAAGAATTTAAAATAGTTTATTGCGACTAGCTGTGAGCTTGCTATAGTGCCAAGGCAATACTAGTCCACCTACGCATTTATGCACTCACCTGTAGTTGACATTGAACGCGACGCCATTCGCTAGCCGTTCAGGCACGTTTTTGTGTTGGCCACTAGCTGCGCCGACAGCTGCTACAATGCAAGTAACTATGCAGGTGGTTTCCAGATGTGATTTCAATTGTTGCGGCCGCAGCAGATCTGTAGCACTAGTGCCTGTTTTCAACGGTATACACTCGACCACACCACCAAGGAGATCACTGAGCCCATCCGAACGCGTGCCATACTTCAGTGCTTCGTACGAGCCATGCAACTTCGCTATCGCCTTCTCCAGCAGTGACGCCCAATAGCAATGCGAAGTTTGTGGCTGTAGAAAGGCTAAGCGGCCATTGATGGTGGGTAGGCGATCGTCAACGAGCACCTCCACCCACTCACCACACCACCACAAACGAAAGCGAAATACACCGTGCGCTTTGTCAAGACTTTGATCTGCGGGCACAACGCGATAGAATAGATTGCGCAGCGAATGTAGCACTCCCAGGCACGATACCAGCCAACGGTCACCCATTTTGCCTGGAATTACGTCGAAATTTTCAGCTTCATTCACAAAACATGCCTGTTGTGCTTCTGCGATGTCGGCTATGCGGCGCCACTGGAATGTGAACGGTGGTGTTTGATAGTAGAAAACCGATGATTGCACGGCTGCGAAGTCCGGATCCTCCCACAGAACTTTGCGTGCCACACAATCAGCTTTGATGCGCTCATATCGTGAGGTCATTTCGTCGAATTACAGTTCCACAATCACCTGTTGCCTTCATGCAATAAACAAACTGTTTGATTATTTGTGGCTGTTGTCGTACCACCGCCGCCACTTGTCGTGCCGTATTCGGTGCTCCTAAGTTATAAAATTGGAGCTTGTGCAACAACAAACACATTTAACGCACACAACCAATTGTTCAACGAAAAGTAGTGATTTGCTTGGTGCCCTCAGCTACATACATACACTTTGTATAGATGTTTAATGGGCTATCTGCTACGAAATTGGTAATAACTCTAATATTCTTGACGCGTACGTTTTGTTTTTGGTCTTCTTTTCCGTTGACCTTGTTTGATTAAATTCCACAATCAAGTCGACTGTGCACACACGGCGGATTCACAACAAAGTGAAAGTTAAGACAAAAAATTAACGCAGAAACATGGAAGTGGAAAAGAAAACAAACTGGTGTAAAAGAATGAGCAAAAAGTACGCCTGCGCAACTGGATACAATGAAAACCGCAAATCAGTAGAGATGGGTGCGATAAAAGCGAATAATCGAACGTTTTGACATCTCGAAAAGTCATCGTGAATCGTTTAATGGTAGAAAAACGCTTCCAAATTGTGGAAAGTTATATTTGAAGAAAATAAAAACAATCTGTTACCGACGTTCGTAGACAACTTCGTGGGGATTCTGCTGTTTCCTTGGCGCCGCAATCTTATGGCGGATTCTTATAGAACTCGGCAAAAGAAAACGAAATGAAGTAGTAAAGTTTTTTGTTATCTCTCTTAGTTTTCGAGATATTGAATAAAAATACTGTGGATTGCATAGCCAGAGTTGGACTGATGAGGGTTATTTTTTTGAAGCGCGGCCGAAGTCCGCCCACGCGAAAAGGAGTTCTACGCAAAAATACTGTGGATTGCGTAGCCGGAGTCGGACTGATGAGGGT
This sequence comes from Anastrepha fraterculus, assembly GCA_037575425.1. Classification (NCBI taxonomy): domain Eukaryota; kingdom Metazoa; phylum Arthropoda; class Insecta; order Diptera; family Tephritidae; genus Anastrepha; species Anastrepha fraterculus. The sequence goes on along the minus strand of JAYXIM010020157.1, from coordinate 232,676 downwards.
TATTTTTTTGAAGCGCGGCCGAAGTCTGCCCACGCGAAAAGGAGTTCTACGCAAAAATACTGTGGATTGCGTATCCGGAGTCGGACTGATGAGGGTTATTTTTTTGAAGCGCGGGTTATCGAAAAATTTTACTCCTATATTTTGTCTTATCTCGCCGAATTCTATTGAAACTGGGGAAAAAATTATTATTATTATTATTATTATTATTATTTTTTATTTAATATCTCGAAAACTAAGCGAGATATCAAAAAATTTTACTCGTTTATTTCGTTTTCTTTTGTAGAGTTCTATAAGAATCCGCCATTAAATTGCGGCGCCACGGAAATATCAGTATTGCCAACTTCGTCTCCGTGCGATTTACATGTTGGCTGTATCATTTGTCTTTATAGGTATATATAGTTAGAAGTCCGAAAAACGCGAATTTTCCATAATTTTTTCTGAGAAAGCTTTTAAATTTATTGATCTAAAAATTTCATCTTTTAACTGTATTTTAAGACTTAGTGTCAGCCGCGACAGTCGGTTCTACGTTACCGGAACGACCCGGATTTATATCCGGTTAAGGACGGTCCCTTCATATAAATGTATGGGGAATGTTTATGCTGCTACAACAACAACAACATCTTACTGTCAGTAAAAATATTTATTTGGAAAGGAGCTACAGCTGATCTCCGGGAGCTTCTCTTAAAAAGACGTTTTGCGGTGACCACTATATCTCCAAACCAAACAGGTTTCATTAATGTTAAGTCTAGTAATTAATGGAAGGAATAAGCAAAATAAATTTTGTTGACAAAATGGCGGTTTCGCAAAAAAAAAAAAAAATCCATTTTTGGCCTTAAAATGTTTATAAAAAAAAATATTTTTCGGTGAAAAAATCTTCGATTAATAAAAAACATATGTAAGAAGCTCGTGTTAAAAATTGAGACTAATTGGTTTAGCCGTTTTCGAGTAATGTTGGTCACTGACTTTGAAAACCCCATTTAGAGAAAAATGTTTAAAGTTTAAAAACACACTCAAGCACTCTGAAACGCCTTTTCAAATTTGCGTTAAACTTCGAAAATATGCACCCGAACCATATTAAAATTTTTGCGTGTATTCTTAAATATATGTACACTAAGAAAATAAAAAAAAAATCGATTTTTTGAAAATTCTGACCTATCTAACCCCTATTTCTTTTGAACTGAGAAAGGAGCTGGCGTTACGATGAGTGGCGCGCCATGCTGATTGAATTTTCGTCTCCAAAACTACACTTTGACGACATTTGATTCCAATAATTCTACCGAAACGACGCAATCCAAAGTACCATGGGCGCCATATAGCCAGATTTATTGGAAAAAGTAGTCAGAAATTGGATTGATTGAATGAACCACGCAACTCGTAGCCGGGGCGGACATACGCCGGAAATCATACCCCAAAATTAATGCCATGATATAATAATATAAAAAACAGATCACAATAAAAAAAAACATATTTTAATATAAATAATTCTTTTGAATAATATTTCTGTTTTGCATTATTATTTTAAGTTCTCAAGCTCTTAAAAAACACAATGCATGCCCAAATTTACACCCTGCTCTGGGCTATATTAGAAATGTCCATATATATATATATATTTGATCAACTCTTCTTCTTCTTCTTCGCATCACAGTCCTTGGCGAACCATTGCTTCATTCATAACATATGAAAATATTTGATCAGTTACTAGCTATTAAATTTGCTACTATCGAACGTAGACTCTGCAAACTGTGCGGAGCCAATACAGTAAAGAGAGAATTCACTGTAATCAACTCTGTTAGGAACTTCCCCGCGAGCTGATCGAGGTAAAGTTTTCGCTGTTACACCTCATTTTTGACAGTTCACGGCATTCGTAGCTCATAAGACTTCTCTATACCATTAACGTTTTCTGCTCCAAGTGTTTTTATTCCAGGTCAAGATGTGATAGAGTGTACGCTATACACATAAGCATGTAACCCATGCTTTTGTATTGGTACCATATGAAGTTATTTGCCAAAATAACACCTCCTGAACCTCAAGTAATAATACCTGAACCTTAAGTTTTGAATTCGGGTCTGTGCTTATATAGGGCCCGCCATCTATCGTTACGGATTTGAACTAGGTATTATTTGAAGAATGGTAACAATTAGCTGTCATCTGATTTGACAGAAAATTAGTTTTATTCTTCCGCTGAAACAAAAATGGTTGTGTATACGCTCAAAGAACGCTGGGAAATATTGCGACATTACTTTGAAAATCATGGTAATGTTGCAGAATGTGTACGAAAATTACGTACGGCAATGGGAAGAAGAAAAGCACCGAATGAAGCGTATGTGCGTTACTTTGCGAAAAAAGTAACTGGGTTGCTTATTGGCAAACCAACGCGGGACCGACCAAAAACCGTGCGTACACCCGAAAATATTGCTGCTGTGGCCGAGAGTGTTCGTGAATCACCAGGAACATCAGTTCACCGTTGTTCTCAACAATTGAACATTTTGGAGACATCATTGAGACGAATTTTGCGTAAAGACTTTGGTATGACGCCGTACAAAGTCCAATTGCTAGCCGAGACAGCCATATGAATGAAGTTGTGTTCCATCATTAACCGGAAGGATTGTACTTCAAAATAAGAAAAACAGTTTGGAAAAATATTGAGTAGTTTCTTTTTTATAGCATTTTTAATTCCGTAAAGTTATATGGCGGACCCTGTATAAGAGAATATGTGGCGTCATCTTCTTTGTCATCTCCTTTTTGGTTGAATTGACATATTTGCATTATATCTCAAATTGGGGGTTCGAAAAAAGTAGAGAAGTGAAAACTTAAATAAAAGTTGAAGTTTGTGAAAGTAGAAAGAAACTAGTAAGTTGAATTAAGCTATAAAGAAGAATGAGAACTATTGCTTTCAAGAATATGAACCATGTAAATCGGTATAGGTATAATGAAAGTGTCGATACCAAAGAAGTATCGGCACATCCCTACGAATAAGCACAAAACTCAGGTAGACTTCGGTAAATAAAATTCGGAATGCCAGAAAATGAAGGGAAAAGAAAATAATGCATCGAGTTGCATTTACAAAACATCGCCAAAGGCGTGAATGAATTTAACGTTCTTTGCATGTTGTTGTTGTTGTTATTGTAACAGTTTATTTCTTTGCGTGTTTTAGCTTCTCATAGTATTTACGTTCTTACGCTCTTTGCAAATTGATACATTTTTTATCGTATAGCCAAGTCGCACACTTTATCTCGCTGTCTTAATAGAGGAGGTAAAAAAGGCTGAGTGGTGCAAAACTTTTGATACGTTTTCTGCGTATGGCGGATGTTAAAAATGACATAGTAAAATGAAAAGTAACTGAAAAAATTAAATTAAAAAAAAAAAATTTACAAAAAACAAAAAAAAAGGAGAAAATAAATAACTGAAATATAATAAAAACAAATAAAATTAAGCAAAATAAAATAAATTGAGATAAAATCGAATAAAATGAATTAAATGAATAGAAAAAAATGAAGTGAAACTAAAAAAAAAAAATAAATAATATAAAATAAAATAGCACTTAATTAATTAACTTAACTAATTACAGTAGAAACTCGATGCTTGCGTCATAAGTTTTTTTCATTATGCACTCAGTACTTCAACATTAGAAAACGTGTTCCTCGAGACATGAACGAGAACATTTTTTGTTGTCTTTCTTTTTTGCACTTTTTGAATTTTTTCAATGTTGGAGAAAAGAAAAAAAAGACCGGGGAAGTAACGCTGATGTCATTTTGGTAATGACATTTTTTGAATTGAATCAGGTGAATTTATTTAGGCGAAGTACTACCTAATTAATTTTCTGTCGAAATGACTGCTTTGCGTTAACTTTTGCATGCTGTGATCTCATAATGGCAAAGAGAAAATTTACGCTGCTTAGTGCCGATTTACGGACACGGAGACATCTGGAAGGGAGACACTGGAAATCCTCTTTTCATGACATCCTCTTTTCCAAACAGATGTGTTATTTTGATATTCAAAGAAAAATGCAAATTTTTAATATAAATTATCGGACGTATGTACTCGACAGCCTCACGAATTCCAGAAAATAAACGTTGTCCAGATCAATACCATCCACTTCCGGCCATAAAAAATCGTTAGTCATCTCTCGATAGCGCAATCCATTCACCGTAACTGTTGCTCCAGCTTCATTTTCGAAAAAGTAAAGTCCAGTGACTCCGCCGGACCATGAACCGCATTAAACAGTCACACGTTGAGGATAGAGAGGATTTTCAACAATAACTCGTGGATTTTCTGAGCCCCACATCCGACAATTTTGCTTGTTGACGAAGCCACCGAAGTGGAAATGGGTCTCATCACTCAAGATGATTTTTCGATGGACTTCCGGCTCATTTCCATGCATTTCAACGACCCAATCAGCAAAGACACGACGTTGTTGATGATCGGCCGGCTTGAGTTCTTGTGTTAACTGGACTTTATAAGCCTTAAGACCCAAATCTTTATGTAAAATACGGTGTAATGACGTTTGTGACCGACGAGGAATGGACAAACGGCTACAACAGCATAGTTTTTGGCTGTACTTGAGCGACGTGCACGGCTTTTATTCTTCATATCACTAACTAGTCCTAACAGCTCGAATTTGTTCACCAATTTCGGTATTGCGGTCCGACAAGGTGCTTCACGATGACCCAAAAATGTTCGAGTTTACGCACGGTCTCTGCCAAATTTTCACCATTTTTATAGTGAATTTTAATAATTTCAATGCGTTGTTTAAGCGCGTCTCCTTCCATTTTTATTAATGGCGTAGCTTCTACTTGTCAAATATCAAACAATGACAGCTTCAAAAGTGACATCTACCGAAATAGCGGGCTATTCAAAATAACACCTGTTATTGGAAAGGAATAAAAAATAAATAAAATAATCGAATCAAAGTAAATCGAAATAAAAAATTTAAATAAAACCAAACAATAAATACAAGAGGCCCCTTATCGAAGATGATGCAAGTGATGAGTATTAATTTGCAATAATTTCTGAGTTGCGGAACGGAACACCGCCGAAAGTGTAGAGGTAACTTGTTGATGCATTCTTAGCTTCTGTTTCACAATCGATCTCCCACGCGATTTCTTTTATTGTCGAATTTCATTTATTATATTTTATTTTTTTATTTACTTGTTTTTTGTTAATTTTTTTATCAAAGGATGAGTACATTTTTAAAACCAAACTTTGAATTTCTATGTATAATAAAAATGTCCCATTCAACAAACTCTATAAGTTTACTTAGAGAACCTTCGAGTATTGGCTGAATTATCTACTACGCATTTTCCCCAATAAATAAATTATAAATTCAAAAAAGTGGTAATGCAACTTTTTCTATGAATTTCATAAATTTTCTACATACATCCTTTTTCTTAAGTTTTCTACCACTTTTGCAATGCAAAACACTTTCTCGAATCTTTTTATGCGTCTCTAGCCCCAGTTCAAATAGATGGCAGCGGATGGTGAAAAATATGTAAAATCCTTTTTTGGTAGCCAAAGGCCATCGAAAGGATGGCAGAGAGGAAAGAAATTAGATAAAAGGCATTTGCAAATGAAAATAATAAGAAACCAACTTATTTATTTGTATGGATACACACACACATATATGTATGTATGTATATTTGTGTAAGAGCATGCAAACATGAAACATAGAATATGCACATATTGTAAAATACATTAAGGATATGTAGTGTGTCTCATACGTCTGTTCTTGTAAAGACGAAGTGGTAAGCAACAATGCAAATGAATAAAAAACAAATGCACCAAAAGAAGAAACAAAAGCCAACTTTGTACAGTAGAAGCGAGGGAGTTGGCAACGCTAAAGAGGCAGTTTAGGAGAAGTACTGGCAATAGAAAGTAATATTTATGACCGATGCGTAAATATACAAAGGTATTTGTGCATTTCTCACATAACAACGGGATGTAGCAGTTCAAAGAGGCATAACTCCGACGAGATGCTTTTTTAAGAGTGATAGATTACAAGATTACAGCAAACGTGAGAGTAATTCTGTCTGTTCCGTAACAATAAATAAATGAGAGAGAGAGAACGGCGCTGTAGGGGAAATTCGCTTGAGAATAACAATAAAAATGTAAAACAATACAATACAAATGAATACAAATATTATATGTATTAGATTTGTTCGTGTAAAAATTATCCAGTAACTTGCCAATAACTTCATTTACGAGAATTCGCTCTCAAAGAGAAAAATATCAAAAAAATGTACATGAACGTAAAGCCAGTAAGAATTTGCAAGTTTTGCGAACAGCTGAGTAAAAAAAAAAATTACAAAAATTAATTTTTTTCTGTTGAGCTACATCGTATGAAATTAAAAAGAAAGACAGTCCGAATAAAATGCAAAATACTGAGCTTAGGAATACCACAATAGGTGGTAGACGAAAATGTATGATTGGATGCACCAACAAAGTTGCTCAACTCTAAAGTAAGAGACTTGAGATCAAAAGTAGGGGAAACCGCCACTTTAAAGAATAAAAATTAAATTTGGGTCACAATAAGCAACGAGCTTTGTGAAAAGGGGCACATATTTACAAGTAGAAGCGAAATTTTATAGCCTAGGAAGGAAATATAAGCGAATAAAGCTTCATAACTCAAAAACGGGTAGATCCATACTAATTTGCCTTTTATCAACTGTTTTACCAATATCATAGTTTTAAAAAGGCTTTGGTTGCATGACAAAACAGTTTTCAATCTTTTTCTCTTTTTCAATCAACTAATAAACAGTGAACTCAATGAAATATTTACGAGTAAAAATTTATGCCACTTCCCCTCAAAATGAAATGCCATTTTGCTTTCTCACTTTCCCCTACTTTGTAAGGTTTTTGGATACATGAACACCAAAACAACATTTATTACAACCTTGTGAATGCTAGGAGATGTTTCTCAAAAACCGAGTTTGAAATAAGAAGCTTCAATTGACTTTTGCATTCAACTTAGTAAATCGCTTGCCGAAACGCACCGAATGGCTCAATAAGTGCGAGATAATGATTGTTTAGCACGGGCAAGCGATTTCAATCAGATGGATAAAAGCTTAGTACAAGTGAAAGATCAGGTCGTCCACAAAGATGAGTTACCATCCCTAGAAAATGTCGAGAAAGTGTTTTGATTTCATGATAAATAGTAAGAAATTGCCTGTGAAAATCATGGAAAGGAATTGAATTCTAGAATTTTTTTGGGTGTGCAGTTTTATAGCCCATTGAATTTTGGTAAAAGTAAAATACCATTGATTTTTGAATTTTTTTCCATTGAGGCGTCAAGCCTGTTCTTCGCTGGTGATGGGGTTTAAAATGACTCACGCATCATCAAAGCCACCATCGCAGCATTGGTATGCCCAGCCTGCAAAGTCTAAAAACAAGATGTTCTTGAGGCTTAAGAGTACTTTAATCCGAACTCTCCTCTCCCGCCAGATATTAATTGCCTCCATTTCTTCCATACATAGTGTATACGTGAATTCTTTTATATGATAGAAAAAGCCTAGCTCAGTCAACAAACCAAAAATGGATATTCAGCGGTATTTTGCAGTCCCTTGAAACTTGCACTATGTTAGACTAAAATTCAATGGGCTGTAAAATTGAAACCTCAAATTCTGATTAAAAAGTTTTAAATTTCGATGGAAATTTGATGAATTTTCCTGAATTTCTTACAAAGTTTGGAATTTTGGCTCATATGGTTTGTGTTAAAGAATAATCTACATTTTTATTGAAAATAAGTTAAAAGTAAATTTAAGAAATGAAATGCTTAAGTTCATAATCAAAAGAAGTGCAGGGTCTTTCGACAAGTTCATAAATTTGAGCTCCATAAAAATTCTGGTTAAAAAGTGTTTTTTTGATGAAATTTTAAAAATTTTGTACAAATTTTGAAACTTTGCGTTAAACGGTTTTTGTTGTAGTATGAATTATTATTTTATTAAAAAAACGGGATGGACATATATGAGATAAAATCTTAGGGGTACAAATGGATGGTGGTAAGGGTATGTATACGGCTCGCTTGATAGCTTGGAAAAGTATTCAAAATAGTTTATCGAAGAAGATTGCATTGATTTATTAATTAAATTTTTATTACATTAATGTATTCATCATTAAAAAATATTTGACATAAATTATCTACAGGTTATTTCAATTTGTAATATTTATTTTTTTTCTCATTGGAATTGGAGGTTGGAAAACAATAAACATCTTTTATTCCAATAGTGATAGATTCCAGAAACGATAATCGAAATTTCATTGAAGATCTAGCAGCAATAATATGTGACAGCTGTACCGCATGGTTGGCCGCCTAACTAACCAGCAGAGTAGCGGTAGTGCGTTACTGACCTCCAATGATGAATAGATCCGTATATGGAAAGAACACTTTGAAGCAACTAGCAACATTGCTCTTAGCTGTGAATCAAGGTTCGAAGTGGACATTAAAACAACCAGCAGCAAAATAACAACATCCTGCTCCAGCCTAGCGGAGATTAATGAAGCAATTAAGAAGCTGAACCTCAACAAAGCCGCGGGCGAAGATGTCATACAGCCAGAACTACAAATTCTGCATACCCACATCACCACCGTCTAGGACAATGAAAAGCTGCTTTCATCTTGGACAAAAGGCATCATGGTGAAGCTGTCCAGGAAAGGCGATTTGCGTGACTGCAATATCCAGCGAGGAATAACCCTGTCTAATGCCATCTAAAAAATTCTAGCCACGATCATACATGGCAGACTCCAATGTATCGAATGCTTCTTAAAGGACGAACAAGCATGAGTTCGCCCTGACCGAAGTCAACACTCTTCGCAGCAAGGTTGAATGATCAGTTGAGTGGCGCTCCTCGCTTTACACGCTATTTGTTGACTTTAAGAAGGCATTCGATATAATCAAACGAGACTCCATATGGCTGGCATTAAGTAGAAAGGGAGTTCCCATCTTGAGGACCCGGACTTTGCCGATTACATCTGCCTCGTCTCTCACAAAGTCACTGACGTAACGACGCACTGTGGAGATTAACGAACGAGGAACCCTTCGTATATCAAATCAAACGCAGAAACTGGCGATGGACAGATCAGATGCCTAAAAAACTACCAGATAGCAATACGAGAATGTTACTCAACTAGAATGCGCAAGGGAATACTTGGAGGCTGTCGATGTTGTACGAAAACAACAGTTTAGAACCGTGTACGATGGAAGAGTCTTGTTGAGGTCCTATGCTCCCGAGCGTAGTGAACAAGGATACACAATAAAAAAAAAAATTCAATAGTAGTAATTAACTTTTGGTCGACCGTCCACTTAACTTCGAATTTTTTGTTCTCGTGGCTAATGGACCGATTCCTCGTAAGTACAAGCATTGGGTACGAACTGACCGTCCAACCTTACAATTCTTCACTTGCTGTTAGACACTGTTTTTGTTTTTGTTGCTATTGCTGCAATGTGTTAAAGAGGAAAAATAAATGAATTTTTGTTGCATTTGCGTTTCTTGATGCAGCTTAAGGAGCCAACATAAATATCCCTCAGTCAGTTCTAAAGTTTTTTGCGTTGTTTTTGCTAAGTACAAATGGTAAAAAGCTTCCCCAAAGTAGTTGGGGTAAAGGCATTGCAAATATACATACCGTATAGGGGTATGCGCTGGTATACTGTGGGTATAGCCTGGCTGCCGCAATGGTCACACAAATCGTCATTATAACTGTGCCGTCTATGCATTGGTGTGTGCGTGCGTGCGCGTGTGTGTCACAGGGGATAACAGAAGACACCGAAATGTGAGTGATTGTTGATGAGCGAAGGAGTTGTCGTCGTATCTATCAAAAGCGGAGACTGGCTTGAATATGGTTCGGTTTCAACTTCGTAAGCGTTTACAGTTTAATGGGGTTAAAAATATCCTTCAGAATAAATACAATGTAGATAATATTAAATATACACATACACACACACATACATAAATGGTGTTGCGTACGAGAATTTGTTTTATGTCATTTTATTTGATTTCATTTAAATGTGCAGCTGTTTGAAAATGATATACTTAAGCACACTGGCAATACATATACACACATGCACATCCACATACACGTGTAGATATTTGCATACGTCGGCACGCATAAGTATCCTTTACAAATGGACTTGTGATGAAGGATGATGTTGCTGACGTACAAACAGAAATTTGTGTGAACGTCAAAGATAAAAAAGGACCTGAGAGCAACATTTGCCGCGCCCAGCTGTTGGTTGCTTTGTTTAAGAGCTTTCATCAGTTGTATGTAAAGGGTGGTTAAATTTCAAGGGCCGATATTGAATGTGAGCCACACCTGAACGTCAAGTTTTTTTCTACATTTCATTTAACATTTTTCAATTTCAGACTAACTCAATTTGAACTACGGAAAGATACATAATCGAGCAACGCGTTAAAGTTATTCAGGTTTATTATGAAAACGGGCGTTCAAATCAAAATGCATATCGCACACTTCGCTTTAGTGATGAGGCACATTTTCACCTCAGTGGATTCGTCAATAAACAGAATTGCCGCGTTTGGGCGAATGATAATCCAAGAGTGATTGCCAAAAAATCAATGCAGCCACAAAGAGTGACTGTGTGGTGCGGTTTATGGGCCGGCCGCATCATTGGGTCTTATTTTTTCCAAAATGAGGCCGGTCAGGCAGTTACTGTGAATAGTGTTCGCTATCGTTAGATGATAACGAACTTTTTATGGCCCGAATTGGTAGATATGGATGTGGACGATATGTGGTGTCAACAGGGCGGTGCCACTTGTCACACAGCTAACGAAACAATGGCTCTTTTGGGCGAAAAATTTGATGGCCGAATAATCTCACGTCGCCGCGATGTCAATTGGCCGCCAAGATCATGTGATTTGACACCGTTGGACTTCTTTCTTTGGGGATATTTGAAAGAAAAGATGTACGTCGATAAGCCAGCAACAATACAGGAGCTAAAGGATGACATAATTCGGCACATTAACGGCATAGAACCTCAATTATGCCTCAGCGTCATCGAAAATTTGGAGCATCGGATGGAGGTGTGCCGCCGAGGTCCCAGCGGCCATTTGGCCGATATTTTGTTCCATACGTAATTGAGCCATACCAATATTATCATAATAAAGAGAAATAACAATAATTTCCTAAAAAAATTGTATTTGATTCAAAATCAACACCGGCCCTTGAAACTTAACCACCCTTTATATATATGTGTGTATGCATGTGTGCGTGTTTCGCCTATAAATCAGTGCGCCTGTATGGTTATTCTTAGTGATATGCGTAAAAGGATGTTGAAATTATTTAAATTTGCCAAAACTTTTCTCTTAACTCTTCGCTCATTCCATTTTATTTTATTTTATTTTATTTTATTTTATTTCATTTTTTTCCCACAAAGTTCTGCAGGTGTGTGCGATTTTCCACTGAGAGTCTGTCGATGTCTGCACTTATATATGTATGTATGTGTGTGTGTACAATACGTGCATGTAAAGGTTTGTGAAAAAGGAAACTAGGAAATTTTGAAAAGTTTTCCATTTTGCTGTGAGCGGGCACAAATAAATGCAAAGTTATGTGGGCAAAACTAATGCAATACAAGCAGATGAGGATACATTAAAACACACATAAATGCAGATACATATACATACATACACACACATATACACAATATTTATGCACACTAGTTGGTGGCAACTCTCAATAAGTAATCGCCTTTCATTGAAGTAACCAGGAGTTCAAAGTGATTTTATGCAAATGTCAGGTGGACGGGGTAAGACGATCTCTAATGGCCAGTTGAATGGAGAAGTTCATGCAGATTATGACGAAAGTTCATCTTACGATATGAAAAAAGTTAAGAGATTTTATCATTTTACTTTAATAAAGTTAGTGCATGTGACAACTACATAGTGGCGCAAAATTAATCATCCAAGTTTCTTTTTAAATAATTTTTTACTAAATAAAAAAACGGAACTTTGAGTGATGGAAGTCTTTATTTTGTCTGTTGTATACTCGTAATTGACATACGACGTCATTTGCAAAAATTAAAAATCTTCCGATAGGGTGATTAATTAAGCGCCACCTTGTATATACAGCCACCTTATTTGATACAGATACGTTGTTTTTGTAAAGTGTTCTGCTAATATTTAATTATATTTTGCAAAAATGGAACTCCAGAGTATGCAGATATTTCATTTTATTAGGTGCGCAACTAAGTTCCCGCTGTTTGTTAATAGATGCCGCCAGCAGTGTGTGCTAGTCGATTCTAACATAACCTACGCGTCATAAACCAAGCTGAGACATATGGTAAACAAACTGCTTCGATGCATTAGTGATTTTGTTATGGTATCATATACTTTTGGTTTTGTGAAAATGTCTGATTTTGTGCCGAATAATCGTCATTTGCGGGAAGTGTTGATTTTCCTCTTTAATTCGAAAAAAAAACGAAAAACGGCGGCTGAAGCGCATCGAGAGCTACAAAAAGTTCACGGAGATGCTGCTTTAAGTGAAACAACGTGCCGAGATTGGTTCCGTCGCTTCAAAGACGGTGATTTTAATGTTGACGAGCGTCCGCCGTCTGCGTGAAGGAAGGCCAAAAACTTTCGAAGACGGTGAATTAGAGGCATTGCTCAATGAGGATCCGTGTCAAACGTAAGAAGAGCTTGTTTCAGTATTAGGAGTTACTCGCCAATCCATTTCTAAGCGATTCCATGCTTTGGGAATGTTTCAGAAACAGGGGACTTGGGTTCCTTATGAGTTAAAACCAAAGAATGTTGAACGTCGTTTTTTCGCATGTGAACAACTGCTCCAGCGGCAAAAAAGGAAGGGTTTTCTTCACCGCGTCGTGACGGGTGATGAAAAATGGATTCATTACAGCAATCCAAAGAAAAGAAAGTCATGGGGACTGTCCGGTCATGCTTCTACGTCTCCTACATCACCTCGGCCGAATATTCACGCTGCGAAGGTTGGTGTTATTTATTATGAACTGTTAAAACCAAGCAAAACCATCACTGGGGATCGGTATCGACTTCAATTGATGCGATTGATCCCCGAGAACTGCGCGAAAAGCGGCCGCAATACGCGGAGAGGCATGAAAAAGTGACCTCACGCTCGACCTCACTTTGCCAAACCCGTTAAAACTTACCTGGAAACACTGAAATGGCAAATCCTACCCCACCCGCCATATTCTCCAGATATTGCGCCGTCCGATTATCACCTGTTCCGATCGATGGCACATGGCATAGCTGACCAGCAGTTCCATTCATATAAAGACATCGAAAAATGGCTTGATCCGTGAATAGCCTCAAAAGATGAACAGTTTTACCGCGACGGTATACGAGATCTACCAGAAAGATGGGAAAAGTAGTAGCCAGCGATGGGCAATACTTTCAATGCTTCACTTGTAACCATTCTTTCAGAATAAAGTTGTATTTTTATCAAAAAAAAAAAAAACAACGAGAACTTAGGTACGCGCCTAATATTTTTTTAATTCTATTTCTCAATATAAAATACGAAAAAGTGTCCACTCATTTCATTACAGAGAGTTCAAGCCGCGGCTTAAAGGATAGAGCTAAAAAAGAGCAACAATTTATTTCTATTTTTTTTAGTTTTAAGGTACTTAGTGCTTTATTATTATCAATTACAGTTTGAAATCTACGTGGCATAGAGTTAATCAATTTTTTTTGTGTATTCTGGACTAATTAGTTTTCACTCTTTAAGTATCGCCTTTTTACGATCAGATTTGTTATGGATGTCATATTCTCTTATATTTGCCTTAAAAACCGACCACAAATTTTCGATGAAGTTCAAATCTGGTGATTGCTCAGGAGTTTCAACTACGGAGACATTTGATAAAAGCGAAATTCTTCTTCAATTTGTAATTTTCTAGCGCTTTGAACCAAATTTTCTTACAGAAGTTTTAAATAAAAATATTTGTTCATTGTTTCTTCAATAAAGGGCAAATTTCCTACTCCATTTGATGACATGCACACCCAAGCTATAACGTCGCCCTATTTCATAGTAGCTCGCAAATCTTGAGGTTTGAGCTCCATATTGACTTCGCGCCATGTAAAAAGGTCTGCCATCTGGTCCAAATAAGTTTACGTTTAGCTCGTCAACAAAAAGTGCGGTCCTCCAAAATGCTGGGGTCTTATTTAGATGATCACACGAAATCTGTATTCTCTTACTTCTATTTTTTGCAGGTATAAAAGGTTTATTACGAACTATTCTGCCATCTAAATTTACTTCCCTCAGTACTCTTCGAAGAATTTCTAGATGGCTACCTAAGTACTTTTTGGCCATTTCAGTTAACCTTACAGCGCATGTTACTGGATTTTTCTTCACTTGGAGCGCTGACCACTGACACTCTTTTTTTTGTGAAACTGTCGTCCCTTATTTACTCCACGATTTGCATCCATAAAGCGTCCAATAATGTGCTGAACTCTTGACGAACTTGAGTGTTCAGCTTCAGCTGTTTTACGCTGCGATGTACCTTTCTTGAAATGCTCCAAAACTAACTTAAGCTTTTCTATCAAGGTACGCGGTCCCATGGTGAAAAAAATAAGCGTGGAGTGGGGTGCTAAGGAAAACCGCATGTAGCGATTGCATTACTGAAAACTTAATAATAAAACTTTATATTCCAAGAATGTTTATTTACCGCACGATGAATCGGTTTTCCCAAATGTCTCAAGTGACAGACAGAAAAAGAAGTGATCGTCCTCGAGTGGTTCGAACAGGTGTTGCCATAAAAGCCGTTCGAGAAAGAATTCGCAAAAATCCTCTTAGAAAGCTGAAAATCATGTCCAGAGAAATTAATGTATCGACCAGATCCATGTCAAGACTAAACAAAGATGGTTTCCATATGAACGAACAAAATTTTGTCGCTCAACTGGTCATCTTTTGACAACGCGCTTGAAGAAAATTAGACCCGACAGATACAAGAAGTTTACTCGGTGGCGCTTGGTCAACGGACATGAAAATATTCTTTTTACAAATAAAAAATGTTTACTGTTGAAGAAGTTTTTTATAAGCAAAACGACAAAATCTATGCTAAAACTTCTAAGGACGCAACACATTTTTTGTTCCAAGGGTTCAGCGTGGCCACCGACCAGCTTCCGTAATGGTTTGGTGGGGGTGTCTTGTGAAGGCGGTATATCTCTTCATTTCTGCGAAAAAGAGGTTAAGACCGGGGCAAGGGTATACGAGGAGGATGTCTTAGAAGGCGTGGTGAAACAATTGAGCAGTATTCTCTTCAAAGTTGCTCTCTTCAAGAGCGTTTGATCTTCCAGCAAGATTCTGTTCCAGCCCATACGGCAAAAACCACCCATCAGTGCATAAAAAAATATTCCTGGGTTCATACCCGGAGAAGATTGGCCGTCTGGAAGCCCAGATCTGAATGCATTGGACTATATTTTGTGGTTATAATTGGTGGCCGGGGCCTGTCAAAGGCCTCACAGAAAGTCTCAAACAATCTTTGGCTGCAATAGCTGATGATTAAAAAAACTTCTTCTTCTTCTAAATTGACGCGATAACCGCTTACGCGATTTTGGCCGAGTTTAACCAAGCGCGCCAGTCATCTCTTTCTCGTGCTAACAGGCGCTAGTTGGACACACCAAGCGACGCCAAGTCCTTCTCCACCTGATCTTTCCAACGCAAAGGAGGCTTACCTCTTCCTCTGCTAGCACTAGCTGGTACCGCATTGAATACTTTCAGAGTCGGATCGTTTGCATCCATTCGGACGACATGACCCAGCCAGCGTATCCGCTGGATCTTTATTCGCTGCGCTATGTCTATGTCATCGTAAAGCTCATACAGCTCGTCGTTCCATCGTCTGCGATGTTCGCCGTTGCCAACGTGCAAAGGTCCAAAATTCTTGCGCAGAATCTCTTTCTGAAAAACTCCAAGCGTCGCTTCAAGTGATGTTGTCATTGTGCACACTTCTGCGGCATACGTTAGGACGGGCATGATGAAAGCCTTATAAAGAGATAGTTTCCATCGTCGAGAGAGGACTTTACTACTCATTTGCCTACTAAGTCCAAAGTAGCAGTTGTTGGCTCGACGTTGGATTTCAAGGCTGACATTATTAACGGTGTTAATGCTGGTTCCCAAAGAAACGAAGTATTTTACAACCTCGACATCATAACTGCCAACAGTGACGTGAGTGCCGATACGCGAGTGCGCCGACTGTTTATTTGATGACAGGAGGTACTTTTTTGTACTTTGTCCTCGTTCACTACCACACCCATTCGCTTTGCTTCTCTATCCAGTTTGGTAAAGGCAGACCTAATAGCGCAGGTGTTAAGACCGATGTTGTCATAATCATCGGCATACGCCAACAAAATTGTACACTCTTATACAAAATTTTTCTTGCGTGATTAAGTTCTGCGGCTCGCACGATCTTTTCCAGCATCAAGGTAAAGGAAACCCACGATAACGAGTCACCTCGCTGGAAACCTCGTTTGGCTCGTATTAGTTTTGCGGGGATACCAAAATCAGACATCGCGGCATACAGGGAACTACTTTTCGTACTGTCGAATGCAGCTTTGAAGTCGACGAAAATATGGTGTGTGTCTATTCTCCTTTCATGGGTCTTTTCCAAAATAGGGTCTTTTGCGTATTGTGAATATTTGGTCGATGGTAGTCTTTCAAGATATAAAGACACACTGATAAGGTCCAATCAATTGGTTGATAGGGGGCTGTTCAGCCCGCTAGAACCTTATAGGCGATATTTAGAAGACTAATTCCGCGATAATTGGCACCGATTGCAGGATCACCCTCCCTCTGTCGGCTGAGAAAGCGAAAGGACCGTTCTTCTCTTTTTTAGAGATTTTACATTAATTAGCTTTAGCCGAGAATTATGGGATGGGACAGGAGCCTTAAATCGTATGGAACTTAATGCCTGTTTAAGAAATATTTTTTATTCTAAAGGGGTTTTCAATTGTTTTGGTGACATCTGTCAAATCTTTTGTTTATTATTCAGTTGCTTATGCCAAATCATCATGGTAAGTTACACGATTGAACAGCACGTTCAAATGATAAAACTTTATTATCAAAATGAGTGTTCATTAACGCAAACGTTGCGCGCATTGCGCCCATTTTTCGGTAGACTTGGTGGCCCTTCAAAGTCGACTCTTCAACGTTTGGTGGTCAAATTTGAGACGACCGGGTCAGTAAACAATCAGCCAACACCCGTACGTTCAATGAACGCAAGATCAGCCGAGAACATTGCCGCGGTCCGTGAAAGTGTACAGCAGAACCCGAGGCAGTCTATTCTTCGCCGTGCACAAGAACTTGGCCTTTCGCAGACTTCCACTTGGCGAATTTAGAGTCGGGACTTGGGCCTACACCCGTACAAGATCCAACTGACCCAGGAGCTCAAAGTTGAAGACCATAGATAACGCCGTTTGTTCGCTGACTGGGCTTCGAATCGTTTGGATGAGAACCCCAGTTTTGGGCGAAAAATCATCTTTAGTGACGAGGCGCATTTTTGGATGAATGGCTGTGTTAACAAACAAAACTGCCGTATATGGGCGACACCAATCCACACGAGGTTCACCAGGTGATAATGCATCCTCAAAAAGTTACCGTTTGTTGTGGATTTTGGGCCGGCGGCGTCATTGGTCCGTACTTTTTGGAAAACGACGTTGGTGAGGCGGTCACCGTTAACAGCGAGCGCTACACAACGATGATAACCAATTTCTTATGGCCCATATTGAAGCATATCGACCTAGACGACATGTGGTTCCAGCAGGATGGCGCTACTGCCACACAGCAAACGACACGATTGACATTCTGCACATCTACCCGCCCTTATTGAAAACCCCTTTATTTAGCAAAAGTTGGTCATAAGCTCTCCAAATGAGCAGCAGCTTATAAGCGTATAAGGGATTAGAGATTCAGATGCATTGCAACGAATGAAGCCTAGAACCGAGTACGATTTTGAAAGAATAAAATTGACGTGATCAGTGAAAGAAAATTTTCCATCGAATAAAACTCAAAAGTCCTTAAATTCTGTTACACTTTAACAATTATTCGAGCAGTTTAACAGAAATTCGAGCAGTCCATCATTTTCACAATCTTTACTTAAATTTTTATAACTTCAAGAAAACAATTTTTTTTTCAATTCTCAATCACTCCTTCCTTCCGGCTACCTGTAACTAAAACTTGCTCCGGCCTGCACTTCCGTCATACTTAAACCTTAACACGCACACACACAAACACACAGAGACACTCATTTATATACAAAATGTACGTGCGAGTGTATTAATGTCCTTTTCGCATTTTACAAATTGGCTCAATTGCAACTTTATGTCACACACTTGTCCACTCACTCACGTGCGACGGTCGGTCGTTCGGTTCGTTCGGTCAAGCGAGGCAATAAAAATGAACGGAAAATGGCAAGAATAATGAAAAGTTATAAAAAACCGAAGCAGACGCAATGCCGAAAAAGTGAATCAACAGCAATTTTTACCGCCATATGTGTCCAATTGTGGGCAGTCATCGGTCGGGTCACTTCTCTTAATGCGATGTGGCCGCCAACTCCGCTCCTCAACCGTATCTGTTCATATGAGTAGAGTCTTGGTGATCAGGATAATAAACGTTTGCGCGCCATTGTAATAACAATGCGTCTCCACCCACCCGCACACAAGCGTGGATATGTAAGCATTCGATTGGCGTGTAAGTAGTGATGAAGGTGTCCGTCCGTCGCTGCACATCATCGGGGTATCATGGCACGAAATTGTATTACACCTCAATAACAACGGTCAGGACATGGCGATATCCTGAGCACGCGAGGACATTAACACACACGCAAACACATGCGGCTGTTCGCTGGCGTTGCTGAAACGCGGACGGGGGTGGCTGTGACAAGTGATGCGTGTTTTGTTGCGGCGCTTCTTAAGTGGTATGTGTCCTTTTCCATTGTCCTTGTTGTCTCGCTACTGGTTTTCTTTTTTTGCAACAATTTTATGTGCTTTTTCGCCATCGCCTTGGGTTGCAATTTTTTGGTCTTTTTTTTGCTTTTTTTCATGCTTAATTGAATGGGTCACTCGAATTTCAATGGGCTTCTCCATCGCTCGCCCACTTCATGACGGACAGACTTCGATTTTTCCCATGTGCGCCCAAATCGATGATGATAATGATGATCCCAATAGCTGGCTGTTTTTTACGAAAAATCAATTGTGTGTGCGTGTGCGTGTGTGTGTAAGTGTATGTGTATTTGTACCATTTTATATCCGATGTCCTTAAGGATATTGTTTGCCACGTATGCGTTTCCGTTTCAATTGAAAATAAAAAAAAGTTTCAATTCACTTTTGAGAAACGTTTATGAAGAGGAACAGTGGGATGATTTGAGAATTTAAATGCACTTGCATGGCCGCGCAGATTTGTATTTAGTTTTGCAAAATTTCCACTCAGTAGTTGGGCTAGCTTTATCAGACTATTCAGTTTTTTCCATTTTCTCCTCAAATTAGTGGGTTTCGTGTGCTTATTAAGCCGATTCACCCTTAGAAACCCACTATTTCGACTGTTGTTTGGTCTCTGGTGTGTGGTGATGGATCCATGTTTCGTCCACGGTTACAAAACGGCGTAAAAACTCCTCCATATTGCGATTAAACAACGCCAAACCTTCTTGTGAAGTTGTTACACGATTGCGTAAGTGGTCGTGAATTACTGGGTAGTCTGATAAAGGTAGCTGTAAAACACAAACTAACTGACGCAGCACGTTCAAATTTTGACAGGAGTCAACTGACAGATGCCTGTTGACAGGAGCAGTATTTCTTTTGCAGTAAAGAGGTCAGAAATTCAAAAAGTCACAGACTTATTGACCCGCCCTCGTACAAGCCTTCACCTTTTAAGCTTCCTAGCCTAAACAACCAGCGTCTTACACTCGCATCGGAAGTCAGGTATCTTGGTGTAATACTTGACCCCAAGCTCCACTGGAAGCTACACATAGAAAATCGAGTTAAGAAGGCCAATATAACCTTCTACGCCTGTAATTCTATGTTCAGCAAACAATGGGGTCTCAAACAACGTGTCGTACTTTGGATGTACAACTTAGTGGTTCTGCCGATTTTGACATACGGTTGCCTAGTTCGGTGGATAGCTCTTCAGAAGGGCTACAACAACACTAAACTATGTAGAGAGAGTGCTGAGAACTGCATGTGTGGGCATCACTGGTACTTGGAGAACATGTCCCACTGCTGCGCTCAACGTTATTCTGCACTTACTTCCTGTGGATCTGCAGGTTAAATCCATTGCTGCTCAGAGCGCTATCAGGTTGAAGGAGCTTGGCCTCTGGAGACAATTTCCTGTAGGACATAGTAGCATCTTGAAGCAGATCTCCCCTTCCTTCTCTGTTCTTCGCACTGATCTCTCCATCCGCACTGTGTTTTGAGGGTTGTGCTAGGGCTATCTTTCCGAGCAGGCAAGATTGGAAAGAGGGGAGAGTTGTTGCGGATATATATTAGATGCCTCTGTTTTCACTGACGGATCCAAAATGGAATCTGGAGTGGGAGCGGGGGTCTACTCCAAATCAGCCAGCATTTCGGTCTCCTATAAACTGCCGGAGACAAGCAGCGTCTTTCAAGCAGAGGTCTTCGCGATCCTGCAGGCATGCAAAATGCTTCGGGATCGCTGTTGGGAGGGAGACATTAATATTTTTTCCGATAACCAAGTTGGGATCAAGGCACTCTCGTCGCCGTATTGCAGCTCTCTTCTGGTGAACTTCTATAAGGAGGAACTCAAACATCTCGAACGAGCAGGAAACATCTCCTTTATCTGGGTTCCTGGGCAGAGGAATTTTGAGGGAAACGAAATTGCCGACGAGCTTGCCAGGAAGGGGTCGACAGAACGGGAAACTGCACAATTTCTTTCTAAGAAAAGCGCTAGACAGCTGGAGGTATGTCTTATCGTGCGCTATTTCGAAAACACTATGGCCCCAATACGATAGAAACAGAGCGCTTAAGGTGATGGGAATCCCCCGCCATTCAATTTCCAAACTTATTGCGGTGTTCACTGGTCACTGGGTGATCGGTACTCATGCGGAGAAGCTTGGAATTCCGTACAACCCCTATTGTAGAAGCTGTGGGGATCCTACAGAGAAAGTGACTGTTGAGCATTTTCTTTGCATATGTCCGGCTCTGGCGGCTAGGCGCTTGAGATTCCTTAGCGTGCCCTTTGGGGATGACTTGAAGAGATTCTCCAGCCTAGATCCCTTTTCTCTCTTCCACTACATCAACAGCACTGGATGGCTGTAGAAGGTTTTCTCTTCCCTAATCCTTTCACAGGTAGTGGTCCACATTATGGTGTCAAAACGGCACGTAAGTGCTACTTGAAGTGTGCCTACCTTTCCAAAATGAAGGAGAAAAAAATTAAATTAAAATATCTTTGGTATTACTTACTACTAATGCTGAGTGTAGAAGCTTTGACGATGACAACATCCGATGAGGCATCCCTTGGAGTGTTTGAGAGAAAGATTCTTCTCCCGTTGATGACGACGAGTATCGTACGCGATAGAACAATGAGCTGTTCTGAATGTATACAAGCGCTCTGAAAGCCGGCTGGTGGTAGCAGAGGAAGAGGAAGGCCTCCTCTGCGTTAGAAAGATCAGGTGGAGAAGGACTTGGCTTCACTTGGTGTGTCCAACTGGCGTCGGTTAGCACGAGAGAGAAAGGACTGACGCGCTTTATTAACTGGGACAAAATCGCTTAATGGGTTATTGCGCAAATCAAGAAAAAGAAAAATGCTTACGATCTTACGGTCATTGGGTCAGGCAAATTTGGAGGACAACTACCAACATCATGAACCAAGCGCTGATCGACTGATGTCGTACCAAAGGATTATCTATTAATCCTTGCAAGACAATCATTGTTGCTTTCCTAAACAAATTAAAGTTGGAATTTGGTGCAATAATTCTAGAAGGAACTGAAATTTGAAAAAGACGCGCCAAGAAGCACCGAGAGAATGGCAACTTCTAAAATACTCAGCTTTAAAAGCTCATTGCAGCTGATTCTGGTTCTTGGATCTGGTCTATGTGGGGTAACCGCTGATCCGCAGTTGGCCAGTTCATCGGAAACTTCATTTCCTTGAACCTCGCGGTGCCCTGGATTCCATATAAGTAAAGGATTTTCCAATAACAGGTGTTGTTGTTGAATGGATTGCGCTATCGAGAGATGATTAATAATTTTTTATGACTGGAATTGGATGGTATTGATCTGGACAACGTTTATTTTCAACAAGATGGCGCTACGTGCCATACACGCAAGGAAACCATTGATCTTTTACGGCAAAAGTTTCCGGACCATGTTATCTCTCGAAGAGGTGATCACAATTGGTCACCGGGATCTTGTGACTTAACACCTTGTGACTTTTTTCTTTGGATCCACGTGAAAGAGAAGGTCTACGCCAACAGCCCAGGGCCGATTCAAGACCTCAGAGATGGAATACGTGAGGCTATCGAAGGCATGTAGCAGAACATGTGGTATAGGCTGCAAAATGATTCATTGGATGTATCCTCCGACGATTAGACCGATGAGCACCTATGCACCTCCCTTGTTTGGTGGCCGAAGGCAAAACAAGTAACCACTAAAAACTACTTGGCAGTTTTCAAAGCCATGAAGACAAACAGCTGTCCCAGAGTTGCTCTAGAAGCGATAGTAGGACTATCCCCACTGCATGTTTCCCTCTAAAGCCTGTGCAGCTAGAGGTGCACTAAAAATACAAATCTTACTTTTGAAAGATCTTCCTGATTTTGGTCATACAAGTATCATAACTGAGTTACCAGATCGGAAGGGTGCACCGCGGATAGATCCAAGCTAGACAATAAATTAGGCTAGAGAATGAGGATTAGAATTATTTGTCCGACTTCCGGACTAGTCTAGCGTCTACCAGGTAGAAGTATTAGCCATAAAGGCGATAACTGTGTACCTCCTTAACACAAACGCCGTAACAAAAACGTCGATAAATATCTTCTCGGACAGCGGGGTGGCCATGAAATCAATAGAGGCAGTTATACTAAGATCAAAGGTTGCCCAACACAGAGTAAAAGAAAGCTAATTATGGCGGCCACAAGCTCAATTCTCCTGCACGGCAGCGAAGTATGGGGAATTGTGCTAAATTGGAAAGCCAAGCGCAAAGCACTGGAGGCTGTGCAACGGATCGGAGACTCCAAACCATGCTGCGGGGGCAAATCCGATGGGATACTGAACCGAGTGGCAGATGGACGGCGAAACTTATTCCATCAATTGACAATTGGGTCCAAAGGAGCTTCGGAGAAATGAACTACTTCTTAACTCTGTTCCTCTCGGGCCACGGATACTTCCGGAGTTCCCTACCGAATGGGCAAGGTAACCGATTCCAAGTGCATATACTGCGAAGCACAGAGCGATGACGCTGAACACACGTTTTTCAGTTGTGACAGATGGCTCGCAGAAAGAAATGCTCTGAGGGAGCAGATTGGCGACATCGCACTGGACAACATAATCAGCAAAATGCTCGAACGCGGAGACAACTGCAACGCGGTAAAGAAATACATCGAGAACGTACTACGAAAAAAAAAGATTGACCTCGACACAGTGCAACAAAGCAAAGCCGTACAGATAGAGACACAAGAAGACGAGGCTATAGCATGGAAGCTGACTACAAATACGGTGGACCCAGACGTGGGTGAATAGAATTGCTCCTTTATGGATGCCGTTCTGGGCCTTCCTGAAGTAATATAGAAAGCAGTTCCGGGAAGGGTGTCTCCCTAGAAGGAGAGGAGGGATCGTTTTAGTGGTCACACCACACGACGCAATAGACGACGGTCACTGTAAGTGCGCTCTAAACTAGCACCGTCTTCAAGGTCAGTTTTATATGGGCTCCGGGACAAAGAGATACTGAAGGAAATTGCAAGGTCGATGAGCTAACCAGAAAGGGTACTAATCTCCCACTGCTTGAAAACACAGGCAATATTGGAATTCCTATGGCAACTTGCGAGTTAAGGATAAATAATAGTATTCTCCAGTAGGCCAATAGGTCATGGAGAGACGAAAAAACTTGTGTTACAACCAGGCTAATTTGGGCGCAAATAGATAAGAAAAGGTTCAAAGGTTGCTCAACCCCTCAGGAGGGAGCATTTCGAAGGTCGTGGCTTTTGTCACCGGTCATTGGCCGTTAGGTGGACACTCTTCTAGGCTAGGAGTATTTTGCCATGAATGCTGCAGAAGTTGTCGAGGCGAGGAAGAGGAAGAACTAGTAGAACAATAGAACACTTCCTCTGTAATTGTCCAACCTTAGCTAGGAGTAGGGCAAGATTGTTAGGACAATACACTTTTGTCTCTCTTATGGAACTATCCGGTGTTGGGATAAAACCTATCCTCCACTTCATAAGAGCGTCTAAATGATTCCATGAAAAGTGAACACTGAGGTTCGAAAATGGTGTACGAATGCCTTAGAAGCCTAAATCAACTTTGTGCAACAAATAAAATTACATTTTGCTGAGTTCCGGGTCACCCTAGAATAAAAGGTAATGAGCCTGCTGATGAATTAAAATTGATTCAAGTTTAGACTATTTGCTCTTTATTTTCACACTGTGCAATGCTTTGACTTTTCTACTAACCCACACATACTCGTATACACACCAATCAAGCGAGCACTAAGAAGAAGATTATGGATGACAATGGTCAATTTTATTGTATTTCAAATTTGATCATTATTTTGTAACATTACTTGTTGTTGTTGCATGTTGTTATGGGAACAGTTGTTGTGGCAATTGTTATGAGTGGAGGCGAAAATCCCCAAAATTTTTTTGCACACAAACATTTTATAAATACACATACATACATATGTAATTACATACGACAATTACACAGCTTATTTGTGTTTTTTTTGGGTTTTCAATGGCCAATCTACAATTTATTGGCGAACTTTAATAGCGCTCCAAGGAACCTTTTACCTAACCTAATATACTTAACTTCAAAAAAAAAAAAAAAAATGCAGAATTTTGCGTATTTCCAACACGTAACTAGACGCAGTAGAGTATCAGTGACACTTAGTGCCACTCACAAGTGGCGGGGAGGGCCGAAGAATGCTTGTTTGGCATGTCAACAAGCAATCGCGAAGGTTGGTAATTTTTAGCGAGGGTCTCAATTAACTACAAATTACAAATCACATAAATGAATTGAAATGCTTTTTCGACATACATATTTACCTCAGTAAAAAGCAATAAAAGCACATGCCGCGCTTTTAAAAATTGTTTGTGTCATTGTTCGAATAGATTACTTTATACAATATTTGTATTTATTGATAGCAGAGCAGCGCTGGTGAAATGAGATGAGAAACGCAACCCTCTTTAATTTGTTTTTGTAGCAAACAACACACAAAATGGGGTTGCGCCGAAACACTCACTCATCTCCTCATCTCATATGCAATACCAAAAACAAACTAGACATAAATACTTTTGCGGCTGTGCTCGCGAATTACTCAACGCTATTGCGTAGGAAAGAGGGAGAGGACAGCTTTTTAAGCTGCATATTTGCGTGTTTGCGTGCTGTTGCCAAATTACCTATATACATACATATGTACGTGTACTCATCCAAACATATGTATGTGCATGCGTAATTTGCCATGCCAGTGAATTATAAAAAATAGAAGCGAGAAAAAAATAAGAAAACGAAAATAAATGTTGTTGATCAATGGAAACAAACCATAAAACGCGGTTACGACTCCCATGTGTGTAATCGCACCGAAGTCGTGTCTATGCGCTTTGTTATTGCACTTTTGTTTGTAAAGTACACACGATTGACGACTGGGTTGAGAGTACAAAACGAGGGGTTTCTTCATGCTGATGGATAGTGCGAGGCGGTTCAAAGTTTACCGTATTGCATATTGCATATTGATTTTGGCGGAAGAAGTAAAAGTCACTCGTATTAAATGAAGTTAGCTGGACCCAGTGGCGGATTTACACTAAGTGCCAACGGTGCCTGCGCACAGGGCGGCAGATTCTAGAAGGGCGGCAAAACCAGGAGAAGAAAATTGAAAAAAAAAAAATTATACTCGAGGAGCGGCGGCTATTAGGGGCTACCTTAGAGAAAACGCTTATGGAGAAAATAAGAAGCTGATCTCGGATTAGTTTCTAACAGTCAGTGAAAGTTTAGTCATTCATCTATGCGAGAAATAATTGTAAGAATTTAAAAGTTAATTTCTGAACGTTAATTATACGTTCCTAAAAAAAGTGTTTTGGCCCACATTATCCGATAGTTTCGGAAATTGTGGGAAACCAAACCTTTTATTGAAAAACGTTATGGATTTAATGTATAAAATAACATTTTTACTTAAATTACGTAAAATCTCTCGAATGCATTAGTGTGTATGAAAAAATGAAGTATTTCTTTTCATATATAATACTAGCTTATACCCGTGGGTTTAACCCCACATTTCTATCAAAAAGTATGCAATGTAAATAAAACAACTTTTACTTTTTTAAGTCTGTTTAGGTATTATTCAAAATGATCGGATATACGACATTTTTTGTTATATTATTTTGAGTATAAATAAAAAGGTTTTTCGGTGCGCCAACTCTTGAGCAGGCTACATATAATTGGCCATGGGTAAAACATGAGTTGGTCAGAGTGACTCCTGCTACAGCTAATGATTGTCCCTGCGCTTTATTTATGGACATTGCGAAAGCCAGTCTAATAGGTAATTGGAGGCGTTTAAAATTGAAAGGTATATCCGTTGGTATCATTGGAATTCTTGGTATGAAAACTTTGAGGTTTTCAAAATTTCCTGATAAAACCATAGCTTCTATAACAATTGGTGATGGCGATTAAACGTTTCATATTTAATTTCAAAATAAAACTATTTTAGCTTACATACCTAATCATATAGCTTTCAGTGTAATATTTATGTAGCTAAATTCGTTTCTATATCAAATGGTCTAACCCCCATTTTTCTCTAAGCTCATATTTTTTCTAGGAGTACTAAATACTAACTTCATTAAACTTTTTACCAATTTTTGGTATTCTACCATAAATGCGTCCAGTGATATGCAGTATGAAAAATCCCATTTGTATAGGAGGTGTCACGCCCTATTTCTAGCTATCCCAGTTTTCTTGCAGGTGTTAGGTATTAACCTTATATAATCTCTTACCAAATTTCAGTTGTCTATCCCAAATACTTTCGGATATATGGACAATGAAAAATTGCATTTATATGGGAGGTGCCAAGCCCCCTTTTCCGTTTTTCTCAGTTTTCTTGGAGGTGTTAGGGATTAACCTCATATAATCCCTTCCCAAATTTCATTGGTCTAGCCTTAATACTTCCAGAGATATGGACTATAAAAAATTCCAGTTGTATGGGAGGTGCCATGCCCCCTTTTTCGTTATACGCAGTTTTTCTGGATGTGGTAAGGATTAATGTCATATAACCCCTTACCAAATTTCAGTAGTCTAACGTAAATACTTCCAGAAATACGGACTGTTAAAAAATCCATTGGCATGGGAGGTGCCACGCCCCCTATATATATCATAATATTTTTTAGCCTATGACCATCCCGGTAAGGTATCCAGTTCGTGTTTCAAATTTGGTTACGATCGGTTTATGCGTTTAGGACGCAAGTCGATCTATAGATACATACATAATTTGAATTTTATATATATAGATTACTAGCAAACCAGGCCCCCTTCGCTGGGCACCCTAAAATAGAATAGATATGGTTTAGAACAGAAAATATATGGTTTTCATATTATTTATTTCTTTATTCTTTATTCAAGCGCTTTGGCATAAACAATATTTTTTGTTTTTCTTTTTGTTTTTGAGTAAATATAAAATATAAATTGAAAATCAGGAAAAAAGAAGATTGTTTTTAAATTTCAAATCAACGCATATGAATAAACAATCGTCTTTTTCCCTGATCATCCATGAATTTTTCGTTTCAATTTATATGTTTTATTATGCATTGGAGATTTTTTAACCATTATCCATTTATATTTTTCAAAAAAAAAAAACGAAAAAAATTGTTTTTTCCACGAACACATAATTTCATTTGGATTTCACATTAAATTCTCAAATTTCGTAAGAAATTATTCACTGTTCCAAAATCCACTCCAAAAAAATTCACAAACAATTTTTACATGTTGCACTTACGTTTTTTCCTTATGGCATCCAAATCAGAAAGAAATATTGACACATTGTAACTCACACTGTCAATTTGACAGTTCAGTTCCACCCCAAGCGTTAAAAAAGTAAGCGACATTATGGCTGGCTCAAAAGAACGCTGTACCCGTTGCCACTGCTCCGAATTACAACCAAGCTTTACGAAACCCATTTTCAATACTTACTTAACAATGTGCATAAGTTTGGTTTTGGTGGCGGGTCCACGTTTTGGCATATATTTCGAGACCCTAGTCATCAATAGGTATGAAAATTACCCCGTATTAAAGCACTTATCAACAGCTTTCATTTGATATCCATATTGTACAAACACATTCTAGGGTCCACGTTTTGGTCTCTATCTCGAGACCCTAGTCACGGAGCGGATGGAAATACTCTGAACTAAAGCATTCACCAACAGCTTCCATTTGATACACATATTGTACATACACGTCCGAAGGTTACCCGGGTCCACGTTTTGACCTATATCTCGAGACCCTATCTACCAATAGGTATCCAAACTATACGGAAATCATCTTCAATACCTCCTTAACAATGTGTGTATGTTTGGTTTAATTCGGTGCACAGACACGGCGGGTCCACGTTTTGGCATATATTTCGAGACCCTAGTCATCAATAGGTATGAAAATTACCCCGTATTAAAGCACTTATCAACAGCTTTCATTTGATACCCATATTGTACATACACAACCAAAGGTTACCCGGGTCCACGTTTTGACCTACATCTCGAGACCCCAGTCACGGAGCGGCATGAAAAATACTCTGTACTAAAGCATTTACCAACAGCTTCAATTTGATATCCATATTGTACAAACACATTCTAGGGTCCACGTTTTGGTCTCTATCTCGAGACCCTAGTCACGGAGCGGCATGAAAAATACTCTGAACTAAAGCATTCACCAACAGCTTCAATTTGATACCCATATTGTACATACACATCCGAAGGTTACCCGGGTCCACGTTTTGACCTATATCTCGAGCCCTATCCACCAATAGGTATCCAAACTATACGGAAACCATCTTCAATACCTTCTTAACATTGTGTGTAAGTTTGGTTTAATTCGGTGCAGACACGGCCGGTTAGCGAACACACACAAAAAGTTGACTTTATTTTATATATAAGATTTTTTTCAGTTTGTGTCCGAAAAATCCAAATATCTTACGGAACCCTATTTTTTTCCAAAATAAAATGTAATCCATGTTACTCCTGGATAATGTAGTTTTCGAATGGTGAAAGAATTTTTAAAATCGGTCCAGTAGTTTTTGAGCCTATTCGTTACAAACAAACAAACAAACAAACAAACAAACAAACAAACAAACAAACAAACAAAGTTTTCCTCTTTATAATATTAGTATAGACAAACAAACAAACAAACAAACAAACAAACAAACAAACAAACAAAGTTTTCCTCTTTATAATATTAGTATAGATAAAGTCAACTTTTTGTGTGTGTTCGCTAACCGGCCGTGTCTGCACCGAATTAAACCAAACTTACACACAATGTTAAGAAGGTATTGAAGATGGTTTCCGTATAGTTTGGATACCTATTGGTGTATAGGGCTCGAGATATAGGTC
This sequence comes from Anastrepha fraterculus, assembly GCA_037575425.1. Classification (NCBI taxonomy): domain Eukaryota; kingdom Metazoa; phylum Arthropoda; class Insecta; order Diptera; family Tephritidae; genus Anastrepha; species Anastrepha fraterculus. The sequence goes on along the minus strand of JAYXIM010020157.1, from coordinate 202,975 downwards.
AAAACGTGGACCCGGGTAACCTTCGGATGTGTATGTACAATATGGGTATCAAATGGAAGCTGTTGGTGAATGCTTTAGTTCAGAGTATTTTTCATGCCGCTCCGTGACTAGGGTCTCGAGATAGAGACCAAAACGTGGACCCTAGAATGTGTTTGTACAATATGGATATCAAATTGAAGCTGTTGGTAAATGCTTTAGTACAGAGTATTTTTCATGCCGCTCCGTGACTGGGGTCTCGAGATATAGGTCAAAACGTGGACCCGGGTAACCTTTGGTTGTGTATGTACAATATGGGTATCAAATGAAAGCTGTTGATAAGTGCTTTAATACGGGGTAATTTTCATACCTATTGATGACTAGGGTCTGGAAAGATATGCCAAAACGTGGACCCGCCGTGTCTGTGCACCGAATTAAACCAAACATACACACATTGTTAAGGAGGTATTGAAGATGATTTCCGTATAGTTTGGATACCTATTGGTAGATAGGGTCTCGAGATATAGGTCAAAACGTGGACCCGGGTAACCTTCGGACGTGTATGTACAATATGTGTATCAAATGGAAGCTGTTGGTGAATGCTTTAGTTCAGAGTATTTCCATCCGCTCCGTGACTAGGGTCTCGAGATAGAGACCAAAACGTGGACCCTAGAATGTGTTTGTACAATATGGATATCAAATGAAAGCTGTTGATAAGTGCTTTAATACGGGGTAATTTTCATACCTATTGATGACTAGGGTCTCGAAATATATGCCAAAACGTGGACCCGCCACCAAAACCAAACTTATGCACATTGTTAAGTAAGTATTGAAAATGGGTTTCGTAAAGCTTGGTTGTAATTCGGAGCAGTGGCAACGGGTACAGCGTTCTTTTGAGTCAGCCATAATGTCGCTTACTTTTTTAACGCTTGGGGCGGAACTGAACTGTCAAATTGACAGTGTGAGTTACAATGTGTCAATATTTCTTTCTGATTTGGATGCCATAAGGAAAAAACGTAAGTGCAACATGTAAAAATTGTTTGTGAATTTTTTTGGAGTGGATTTTGGAACAGTGAATAATTTCTTACGAAATTTGAGAATTTAATGTGAAATCCGAATGAAATTATGTGTTCGTGGAAAAAACAATTTTTTTCGTTTTTTTTTTTGAAAAATATAAATGGATAATGGTTAAAAAATCTCCAATGCATAATAAAACATATAAATTGAAACGAAAAATTCATGGATGATCAGGGAAAAAGACGATTGTTTATTCATATGCGTTGATTTGAAATTTAAAAACAATCTTCTTTTTTCCTGATTTTCAATTTATATTTTATATTTACTCAAAAACAAAAAGAAAAACAAAAAATATTGTTTATGCCAAAGCGCTTGAATAAAGAATAAAGAAATAAATAATATGAAAACCATATATTTTCTGTTCTAAACCATATCTATTCTATTTTAGTGTGCCCAGCGAAGGGGGCCTGGTTTGCTAGTAATCTATATATATAAAATTCAAATTATGTATGTATCTATAGATCGACTTGCGTCCTAAACGCATAAACCGATCGTAACCAAATTTGAAACACGAACTGGATACCTTACCGGGATGGTCATAGGCTAAAAAATATTATGATATATATAGGGGGCGTGGCACCTCCCATGCCAATGGATTTTTTAACAGTCCGTATTTCTGGAAGTATTTACGTTAGACTACTGAAATTTGGTAAGGGGTTATATGACATTAATCCTTACCACATCCAGAAAAACTGCGTATAACGAAAAAGGGGGCATGGCACCTCCCATACAACTGGAATTTTTTATAGTCCATATCTCTGGAAGTATTAAGGCTAGACCAATGAAATTTGGGAAGGGATTATATGAGGTTAATCCCTAACACCTCCAAGAAAACTGAGAAAAACGGAAAAGGGGGCTTGGCACCTCCCATATAAATGCAATTTTTCATTGTCCATATATCCGAAAGTATTTGGGATAGACAACTGAAATTTGGTAAGAGATTATATAAGGTTAATACCTAACACCTGCAAGAAAACTGGGATAGCTAGAAATAGGGCGTGACACCTCCTATACAAATGGGATTTTTCATACTGCATATCACTGGACGCATTTATGGTAGAATACCAAAAATTGGTAAAAAGTTTAATGAAGTTAGTATTTAGTACTCCTAGAAAAAATATGAGCTTAGAGAAAAATGGGGGTTAGACCATTTGATATAGAAACGAATTTAGCTACATAAATATTACACTGAAAGCTATATGATTAGGTATGTAAGCTAAAATAGTTTTATTTTGAAATTAAATATGAAACGTTTAATCGCCATCACCAATTGTTATAGAAGCTATGGTTTTATCAGGAAATTTTGAAAACCTCAAAGTTTTCATACCAAGAATTCCAATGATACCAACGGATATACCTTTCAATTTTAAACGCCTCCAATTACCTATTAGACTGGCTTTCGCAATGTCCATAAATAAAGCGCAGGGACAATCATTAGCTGTAGCAGGAGTCACTCTGACCAACTCATGTTTTACCCATGGCCAATTATATGTAGCCTGCTCAAGAGTTGGCGCACCGAAAAACCTTTTTATTTATACTCAAAATAATATAACAAAAAATGTCGTATATCCGATCATTTTGAATAATACCTAAACAGACTTAAAAAAGTAAAAGTTGTTTTATTTACATTGCATACTTTTTGATAGAAATGTGGGGTTAAACCCACGGGTATAAGCTAGTTTTATATATAAGATTTTTTTCAGTTTGTGTCCGAAAAATCCAAATATCTTACGGAACCCTATTTTTTTCCAAAATAAAATGTAATCCATGTTACTCCTGGATAATGTAGTTTTCGAATGGTGAAAGAATTTTTAAAATCGGTCCAGTAGTTTTTGAGCCTATTCGTTACAAACAAACAAACAAACAAACAAACAAACAAACAAACAAAGTTTTCCTCTTTATAATATTAGTATAGATAAATAAATATGATTCGAGTGACAAAAACTTTTTTTTGAGAATTACTTATCAAACAATGTTGATTCATGATAATTGTTGTAATTAGTAGTTTGTTTGCAATTCCATCTCCAGAAACCACACAGAAATAATCGTTATCTATGGTTATATAATACGTGGCCCACAATACCCGCCAGAGCGATTTTATTCATTGACTTCTTTAGGCCATACAAATTGATTTTATTCGCAATAACAAAAATATTTCGAAGTTGGAGAGAGTGCGGTTAGCGCAAATGTGGCGCAGGAAAAAATACATCACTCATTCGATTTTGTATATTAACCCTCTAGTGCATACTTTTTTAATTTTTAATTTAAAAATTTTCTTCGCTTAATTCAGCGTCAGGGAATACGAATCCGACATCGCTTTTGATATTTTACCTACAGTTTTGCCAAAAATTAGGAAAAGAAATTTTTGCCAAAAGGCACTGCCATGCACTTAAGGTATCATTGTACCGTATCAAAATAAGTACACATATTTCCGTTTTTGATCGATCAGTTATATTTTTTGTATTAATTTTTTTTAATAATTTAATTCGTTTGTATCTTGGCCTGCATTAAGATGTACATAAGATATATAAATACATATATTTAAAAATATATATATGTATATATAATTATATATGATTGGTTTGACTTACTTACATTGGAATAGAAGAAAACTTTTTATTGATATGATCAATGACCCTTCTCACGTTATAAATGACGTCATAATCCTCGGAGCTTTTTTCCGGCCGCTGTGCACTATCAGCGAATTGTATGAATCTATTTATCTCCTCGAAACGGTTTACAGGCATTGTTGTACGAATAGCCTCAAAACCATGTCGGCCCCAATATGACCGAACACTTGGATATTTATAAACTGACATAAAAATAAGTATTCCAATATAGCGCCAAATATCATTAGCCGTACATCTGTTTCTGCCTCGCGTATAAGTTCGTTTCATTTACAATAGTAGAAAAAAAATGTTCATCAGGAAAGTAGCAAAAACACTTATATGGAGTAGTTAATTGTACGAAACCAGACATATCCGGGCAGTGGAATTTGATTTGATCTTCATGAAGTTTCATGCTTTTCTTTTTCCACACTATTTTGCTTATTTCCTCATCCTTCTGTCGCATCTGGACAACATTTCCATCAAATCTCCTGAATATATAACTACTGACCCCTGCGCACGTCTTAGGCCTTTTTGGAGGAGGTGGTGGTGTACTGTCACCATGTAAATTTACACTTGATTCTTCCCTGGCTACGGAAGCTGTAGGCGTAACTAAAGTTAAATTTAGATCTGATACACGTATGCCCTGTTCGCCACAGCCAAAACTGAATTTGTCAACCAAGTTGATACCGTCATCTATATCTTCATCATCCGTTGAGACCACGTCATCACTGCCTTCCTCATCTATAACATCAATAGTGTTCAGAAACTCCTCAATTTCTTTTTCAGTCAAACTTGAAACCTTGTTTTGCATTTTTTCTTTCCAACCATTCATTTTAACTGTAAAATTTTCAAAAGAGAGAAGTTCGTTACAAAAGAGTATTCACATGGTAACTGCATGCTGGTGCCTTTAGGCATTGAAACTTTGAAAAGTCACCCTAATGAAGTATACATAAAGCTAACACTTTTGACAACTGAATATCATTGAAAATACATGAAATAACTTACCTGAATTTTTTTATCTCTTTCTTTATATAAATTACCAGCGAACAAATACTTAAAAGTTTACACTTTTCACACAACTATTTTATGCATGCTCAATACTCAGTTTCTCGCGGACAACTGCCATTCATTATATAATGGCAAGTTAAGTAAAAACTTTGCATATCAAAAAAGAGTCATAAAATTGTATAGAATATGTCCGTTTAACTTTTAAAATAAAAAAGTTACATAATAATTCAAAATTCTGTTGCAAAGCAAGCATTGCCTAAAGGCACTGTTATGCACTAGAGGGTTAAATTGTTAAAAACCGACAGTCCTTCTAAAACAAGGTTAGCAAGCAGGTGCATACAGTAAAACCATTCAAATACTTTTTTATTGAAAAATGTTCTTAATAATACATAGATAACCGTATTGATGTAACAAAATATTTTGTCTACTATGGCAAAATCATTGAAACTCCGATCTTATTCGAGGAAGATGTAACTGAGAATGCTATAACGAGACCAGAAGCTAGAGTACTGAGGATTCAACTAGAGAGACTTGAGATAACATTCATGCACATTCTTTGGCATTTTTTACTATCACGATTCCACGCGGTTAGTAAAAGACTACAGAAAGTTGAAATCAACATTACTGATGTAGTTAATGACTATCGTGGACTAATAAAAGTAGCAGCAGATACAAGAATATCAGACGACTGTTTCGAGAAAAAGAAGAAGAAAGTTACAAGCTGACGAATCAAGAGATAAATACCTTCAATATCATACTAGACAACGTTGATTCAGAATTGAGAAAGAGAAACCAAGCATATGAAAGGTTATACGAGAAATTTCGTGAAAGATCGGAATATTTGAGAAAAGCTTATACTTCAGACCTTGAGATTTCATTCACTGTCGAAATGATTCATTTTCACGCGTACTGTTCTGAACGAAAAATAGAACGTAACTCGCCATCTGACCTTCTGAAACTTCTACGGACGAACGAGTTATACACTGAGTTTCCAAATGTGGAGATAGCGTATCGAATATTTAACACATTAGCGTCAACAAACTGCAGCGCAGAACGTTCATTTTTATGTCTGAATAGAGTAAAAAATCATTTGCGTTCAACAATGTCTGAAAACCGCCTGAATAGCTGGCTCTACTGTGCATTGAGTCTGATTTACTTGAACGCTTGAATTGTGACAATTTAATACACCAGTTTGCAGTACGAAAAGCCAGACGTGTTCGCATTTAAGGTGATGTGTAAAAATTTGATCTCATAAAAGCAATCATTCCTTTTTTTTTGCTCATCTAATAAAGATTCATAATATGTTTAAGTAAGTATGCTGTTATATAGATTCAATTGGATTCTATTTTTTAAGATGTACTACTATATTTTATGCTATTTATTACATTTTCCTGGCACTTAATTTATAATTAAACAATACAAATTTTTTGCTCAACAATAAAAATTGAAATATATCAAATATTATTCTATAATCTGTTAATTGATGCATAAAACTACCCAAAATTTGTTTTGTTACACCTGTTTATTGTATAACGACTATTTTTTTTACTATAATACGAACACGCACACACAAATTTAAAAAATTAGGGCGGCATTCTTAATGGTGCACAGGGCGGCATTTTGTGTAAATCCGGCACTGGCTGGACCTAAATTTATGTGAGGCGTATGATTGTGTGCACATATTTTATTACACGGTAAATACGTTCCTTGGAAAAACAAAAACAAATAGTGTAAAAAATGTATGCGTCATTTCGTAAATTAGGGGATATGTTTCGCAACTTCACAAACAGTGTACGATGGAATAACTAGAAACACTTTTCCAAAAAAACTTACTAATTTAATAAAATCTACATATGTTAGTTATTTATAAAAAAAAAATAATTTATTTTTATTAAGCAAAAATCATCAATACATTGTCTATTCAGTGGTTAAAATGCAAAATTAAAAATGCATTATCACTAAAGCTTTAGTGATAACTTCTTGGTGTCAACAGCAGACAAATTTATTTGGCACTTTCGACAACAGTAATACAAGTTCTTTATTATGTATGTACATATGTTTGTACGAATGTGTAAATGTAAGTGCATTCTTGCAATATTCTCTCACTTCCCCTTTGTTTTTTTTTGGACGTGTAAAAGCAATCGAAAGCCTTAGTCAGTGTGAGACTTTAACGCCACTAAAAGCACCTCAAGTCCGACGGTTCATCCTACAGGGATACCGTTTTGGTAATTACGTCTGGAGGCCGTCGTGAGCAATAAGCTCAATCGTCAGTTATATTCGTCTATTGTTCGTCAATGCTGCTTTTTATCAATGCGACAGTTGTGGTTGCTGCCGCGTTCGTCTCGCGTCGTTCATTCGCCTCCAATCAATGTTGCGAAGTTCCACGATAATTCGATTTGCAAAAACTTGCGCTGCCCTCCACTTTTCATTCGACTCAAGCATTTGTAGAACTAGGTTAATGGGAGTCCGAAACACACCATTTGTTTTTGCTAGGTCCTCGCGTTCCTTAACGAACCTGCTACAATAGAAGGCCACATGTTCGACCAAGCACTCTGGACAATAAGGGCTACCAGGTAAGTCTAAGCGATGCAGATATTTTTGGAAACATCCGTATCCACTTAATAGATGCGTTAGGAAGAAATCAATGTCTCCGTGTTTCCGACAGATCCACTCTTTAATCCGTGGGATCAACCTATGCCTCCACCGGCCTTTTGATGACTGGTCCCACTTTGATTGCCAGTCAGCTATCGAGGTAGAATATTCTGCTTGTTTGAATTCGTCTGTCGGCTTCATACCTTGCGAGCAGTACAACCTCTTCTGTAAGTTTGCACGGATGTTTATAGGCATTTTGCTAGCTATGACGCAGATTGCATCGTCCGACACCGTTCTATTGGCGCATGCGATCCTCAACGCACTTGTTCTACTGACCTGCAGTAGTTCTTTAGAAGGGCACTTTTTTGCTCCATCCCAGATTGGAGAGGCGTACAACATTTCCATAAATGTCTGTCACAGTGGAAAGAATTTTTCTCCTGGCACCCTGTGGTCCTTCTAAGTTCGGTAGCAAGCCCATAAGTGCGTTGTTAACCTGTGTCGCCTTCACGCTAACAGCTTTAAGGTGTTCCCTGAATGTTTGTCTAGCATCAATGTACATGCCAAGATATTTTATAGCTTTCTAGGATTCTATATCGTGGCCACCAACTGATATTGACAGCTTTTCTTTCAGCTTGCTTCTGCTGATCAGCACCAATTCTGTTTTTTGGGTGGCTAGTTCGAGGTTGGCACTATTCAACCACCTTTGTATTCTTGTTAGATGCACGAGGCATTCTACCTATATATAGATAAATCATTACCAGTGCGATATCGTCGGCGTATCCTACTATGATCGTATTAGCGGGCATTTCGATTTTAAGAATGCCATCATCCATAGCGTTCCATAGGGTTGGTCCAAGAACAGAACCTTGCGGTACACCACCTGTCACGCTGTAGCTCTTTGGGCCCTCCTCTGTATCATACTGAAGTACTCGCTGGTTTAAGTAGCTGCGGATGATTCTAATAAGATACTTTTGTACCGAGAAGCTGCTGAGTGCATTCAAAATATTTGCCCAATTGCCCGTATTAAATGCGTTTTTTATGTCTAATGTTATAACTGCACATTTTTTCGTCGCTCTAGTGCCATTGAATTTATTAACAGCCTTTTTGGCCAAACCAACTACCATCCGTATTGCATCAACAGTAGATTTGGCTCTACGAAAACTGAACTGATTGTCTGAGAGACCTCCTGGCCTCTCCAGATACTCCCGTAATCTTTCGCTTAATATTCTTTCGAATACCTTCCCAACGGTATCGAGCATACACAGCGGTCTGTATGACGATGGCTGATCCGGCTGCTTTCCCGGTTTTAGTAATAATACTAGACGTTGCTTTTTCCACCTCTTTGGGAATTTGGGGAGTACATACATATACACATACATTTGTACAATATCACTGGCTTACGAGTATAAGGAGAATCTGCTAAGTTCAATTTCCAACAAATACATATTTGACTCTGATGCAGAGTGAAAGAAAACATTACGAGATGCCATTGTTTTTATCTCTCCTTTAATATCATATTTTAAAATTGCTCTTCACACTAAGCCGACGATGTGTAAGCATGCATAGGTCTGTATACCTATCCTTAAATTAGTTACGGGAGAGTAAGTGTTAGTTTGTACAATTAAGCTTATGGTATTACATTGGAGTTATTTAAGTGAGAATATTGTAAGTGCACTATCAGTGATAATGGGAGTAATGAAGAATATCTTCAGGCACAACTTTTCGGCGTGAATAAAATTTTTTTCTTGGAGACTTTCTCAAAATAGTGAGAAAGTAAGTAAGTAATTTCCATACCTGCAGTTAAAAATTTACCCATACTCGCAATGTTTATTTAACAGAGAGCGTCGACTCCATACCAAAGGAAAATGATAAAGGGTGATTTTTTAAGAGCTATCGGAAAGTTAAAAAAAAACACACGTAAAATTCAGAAAAATACATTAAATTTTTATTTAAATCGATAGTACAGTCCATATAATTTAATGTTTGAAGATTATTTCATGCAAATGTTGACCGCGACTGCGCTTCAAATGCTCCATCCGCTTAGTCCAATTTTGGCATACTCTTTCCAATGTTTCGGCCGGTATCTCACATATAAATGCTTTAATATTGTCTTCCAATGCGTCAATTGAAGCAGACTTGTCTGAATAGACATGAGCTTGAACATAGCCCCACAAAAAATAATCTAAAGGCGTTATATCGCACGATCTGGGTGGCCAATTGACAGGTCCCGAACGTGAAATAAAATGTTCACCGAACTCGCCTCTCAACAAGTCCATTGTTACGCGTGCTGTGCGGCATGTGGCACCGTCTTGCTGAAACCACATGTCATGCAAGTCAAGCACTTACATTTTGGGCATAAAAAAGTTGGATATCATTTAACGGTAGCGCTCACCATTCACAGTTACGTTACGACGATTCGCAGCATCTTTGAAGAAGTACGGTCCAATGATACCCCCAGCCCATAAATCGCACCAAACTGTGACCTTTTCTGGATACATTCGTAGCTCTTGCAATTCTTCTGGCTGATCTTCACTCCAAAATGGAAAATTCTGCTTATTTACGTACCCATTGATCCAAAAATGACCTTCGTCGCTGAACACAATTTTTCGATAAAAAAAGTGGATCTTCGGCCAACTTTCCCAGAGCCCATTCACCAAAAATTCTGCGTTGCGGTAAGTCGTTCGCCTCAATTCTTACACCAGATGTATTTTGAAAGACTTCACACCTAAATCCTTTTGCAAAATTTTCCACGTTGTTGAGTATCAGAGACCCAATTGCTGCGAACGGCGACGAATCGATAATTGATGGTCATCATTAACACTGGCCGATACAGCTGCGATATTTTCAAAACACGAAACGTGCGTCAGATGTTTAAACCAACTGTTTAAAAAGATAATAGCTAAAAAATCACCCGTTATTATGAGCTCAGACCGTTTGTTAGAACCGAATTGGTCAAATAGTTTCCAAGTTACGGCGGTCACGCTACTACAGCACCATTACAGATAAAATCGGCATGTCTGAAATACATATACATTTAAATACTTTTTTACCCAAATACCCATATGCGTATACGAGTACATTCCGCTTTGAATACCATAAAGGTATCTAAAAGCTTTGCGAAAGCATCCAGCGGCATTTCAAGCTCTGCACGAAATGGTAGGTGAACTACAGCTCCCCCGCACTGTTGGTATGTAGAAATTTGGCATCGTTAAAGCAACAGCAGCACAGGCGTAAGTATTTTTGTGTGCCACATTTTCATTTAGCAATTTTTCATATGCCGGCATACTTGCGAGTGTGTGCGTACGTTGCTGACAAGTGTTTACTGAGTCAATATCCCCGTGCGCGACTCGGAGGTTACCCTTCTGTCATTGTCGCTGAGGTTGACAAATGTGTCAGAATGGAAATCCGCAACAATTAAAATTAACAACTGAGCGAAGAATCAACAAAGGCAATAACAACAAGGCAGCACAACAATACGAAAATACTCGAGCATATGTAAGTATGTAAATAAAAATAAACACAAGAATTGGAGGCTTGAGAAGGAACAAAACTGCAAAGGCAAATGAAACTGGTGCACTTGTGCATTGTTTTTGTTGTTGAGGGCTTTCTTTGGTATAGGATTTTTTTAGAGTCCACTGACGGCTTTCGTGCATACTTGCATCTATGTGTGTATGTTTATGTAGGCTGATGTGCATGCATTCACAAATACAAAGGCACTTTAACTTTTCGCCTTGGGCTGGACGCAATCGTTATTTTCCTCCTGTTATTTGGCTTCGTTTGCGTTGTTTGTGGGTGTGATGTAAGCGGAACCGACAGTATCGCCGCGGGTCACACTTACAGAGGCACTCGTCCATTTTTAGCCACTTAAGAATGCGTGTTTTTAGGTTATATTTTAATTGGTTAGGAATATGAAATTCGACAAGAGTTTCATATCCGTTTGCAAAAGAACAAGAAGAAGAAGAAAAAGAACAACAAGAAGAAGAAGAAGGCTGCCGCAGTCGAGCGAAAAGATGACTTGATATGAAATTCTCTCATTTTCTGCTAAGAGTGTGCGACTAATCTTGTTTTTTTTAATCTGGCAATAAAAAAAACGACGAGCAGCTGACATGCAAAATGCTGAAATATCACTGGGTGTATAAGAGGTCCACTTCTTTTAGCAGAAAAGTGTGCACAGGCATTATTAAAAAATGAAAAAGTTTTGCGCGTCTATGCAATCAGAAAACACAAAAAATTGCTCCAAAAATAAATACCCATTCGTGAACTTCTTTCGTAGAGTAGGTACCAATAGCGCTTACTTCTCAGGAAAGCGCAGAAAAGATGGACCTCCATTTCTTCATGTGCTATTTCGAGAACCCTTTGGCCACAGTACAATATACCAAGGACTCAGAAAGTCCTTTGGACTCCTCGCCATTAAATTTCTAAACTCGTAGCTGTGTTTACCGGCCACTGGAGGATCGGCACACACGCGGAAAAGCTAGGGTTACCATTTATTCCCATTGCAGAAGCTGTGGGGATCTTTCAGAGGAGGAGACTGTTAAGCATTTTCTCTGGAAATGTCCGGGTTTGGTAGCAAGGCGATTAAGGTCACTGGGTGCTACTTTCTTCGACAGCTACTTGAGGAGTGTCAGATTGGCACTTCAACCATTCCACCTACCTACCTACCAATAGTGCGTAAAGCATTTTCTATGCACATTTTGCCGAAGTTCTCAACAAAATTGCAGTTTTATAATCCACCAATCTTTGTGTGAGTCCGAAGTAGCTTTGTGAGAGCCAATTTGCACGATGATTTTTACTCTGAGTGCAAAGTAGCGACAGATGGCTCGCGGATAGAGATGATTGGGGAAATCGCGCCGAGCAACATAATCAAATCTCGAACAGCTGGAACGCGGTAAAGAAATACATCGAGAACGACCTACGGAAAAAAGTAGTAGACCTCGACACAGTGCAATAAAGCGAAGCCGCACAGACAGAGACATAAGAACACGAGCCTATAGCATGAAAACGTGCTACAAATGCGGTGGACCCAAACGTGAGTGAATAGAATTGGTCTTTTATGGATGCCGTTCTGAACCCTCACGAAGTAATGCACAAAGTAGTCTGGAGGAGGGAGGATGCCAAAGACTGCATGTATTGGCATCACCGGAACATGTAGAACTTGTCCCAGTGCTAGCTTGAATGTCGTTTTGCACCTACTATCATACTTCCCATCGACCCACTCTCAAGGACATGGTAGCATTTTCGGGCAGTTAACACCGTATTTCTCTGAGTTTCGGACAGATATCTCTCTCTGCAAGAGTTTGAGGGCAATCATTCCAAATAAGCAGGATCGAGTCGAAGGGGAAATCTGCACCAAAGCTTGCACCTCTCTTTTTACTGACGGCTCCAAGATGGAATAGGGAGTCGGCACGATCATTTTCCGAATACCGCTAATGTTTTTCAAGCAGAAGTTTTAGCGATCCTGCAGGCATGCAAAGTGCTTAGGAAACGCGGGAGAGAGGGAGATTTTAACATTTTCTCCCATAGTCAAGCCGTGATCAAGGCTTCTCTGTAAGGAGGCGACTAAATCTCTTGGGTGTGCAGGTAATATTTCTCAGATGTGGGTTTCAGGACATAGGAACTTAGAGGGACATGAAATTGCTGATGCGCTTGTCAGGAAGGGGACTGAATTGGCCTCAGAGACCTTTTACCCGGCCATCAGAGCTCTTTCTCTGTAAATGTCCGAGTTTGGCAGCTAAACGACTAAGGTCACTGTATGCTCCGTTTTTCGGCAGCCTGGGGCAGTGCGCCAATCTAAATCCTAGAAATCTTCTCCATTACATCAACAGCTCTGGCTGGCTGTAGATATTTGCCTGTTGCAAGTCTCAAAATGGTATCAAAACGGCGCTTTAGTGTTACTTGGAGAGTGCCAGACTGGTACTTCAGCCATTTCACCTACCTTGACCTACCTATGACTTTACATACTCATAAATCTCTCTGTCTTGCAGCACGGCATAGTTCTCCAAATCCCCCGATACCAGTCCAATGATGTATATTTTGCATCCAAGACATTTCTTTTCTCCCAATGCCACGTTTACCTTCTATTTTTTCTTCTAGAATAAGTTGCGATATATTTCAGCTTTCAGAGTTATAATAATATGGCTGAGGTGCGCTATTTTTCTCTGTTTAGTAGTTTTTAGAAGTTCTCGGTCTCTTCGTATTCGTAATAATACTTCATTGCTAGAAACATGATCAGCCCAGGGAATTTTCAATATTCGTCTATAGCGTCCATGTTTCCATTGCGTACAACAATATTGACCAAATATAACATTTGACGAAGCGCATTTTAAGATTTAGGTTAAAGTCATGACTGGTAAGGATTTTTTTGTACTTACAAAACGATTACCGTGCTATTTCTATTCTTGTTTTAATCCCTGAGGAGAAATCCCAGTTTTCATTTAATCGGCAATCTAGACACTTAAACTCGCTTAGATTAGATTAGATTATATTTGTGGGGGTTGGACAAGTCCAAGCACTCAGTCAAGAGACCATTGTACTACACCCGGATAGACTTCAGTAGAAAGAATAGAGATTGGAAAGATATAAGGTGGATGGTAAAAACGGATAGATTAGTTTGAGGTCACTCTTTAACAAATCTCTTGGATTCATTGATGAATCTTAAGAGATCCTGAAGAGGAAGAGTATGAACTTTATCCATACTCAGTATATCGCAACCCAATATCCTAAGTCTGATTCTGGAAAACGCCGGACAGCTACAGAGAAAATGCTCTGCAGTGTCGTCATCCTCAAGACAGGATAGGCACATCGGTCTGCCGACGACCCCCATGACAACCATATGATGACCACAGGCGTTGTGCCCTGTGATTACACCCACCAGTACTCTCAGGTCCTTTCTGCTGAGTTTTAGGAGGAAGGTTGCTGTTTTTCTGTTAGGTTCTTTCTCAAAGCACTTGGCTGCTCTGCATGAGTTCAACTCAGACCAACGAACTCTGTGAGTAGACCTCATGAAGTCGTCAAACCATAGTTGAATCGATGCGGAATTGACACCTAAAAAGGTTTCAGGGCCTAGTGTTATACTTGCAGAGCCTTCATTAGCCAGTTTATCAGCTAACTCGTTCCCTGAAATACCAAAATGTCCAGGCACCCAAATAAGACTAACTTTGTTGTGTTTTGCAACACTGTTCAGTTTTTTTTACATTCACTGACTAACTTCGAAGAGCACCATGGGCAGGCAAAAGGCTTTTAGTACAGCTTGACTTTCACTACACATTCCAATGCTGCTACCCCGCCACTTTTTCTCAATTAGCCAGTATACCACGTTCAAAATGGCATAGACTTCCGTAAGGAATACCGTGGCTCTCTGCTATGTGGCATAGGAGCACTTAGTGTCTTCGTCTATGTACTATTCAGATCCGCTACCATTTTGGTTTTGGGTTCGTCGGTGTAGAACGTGTGCTGATATCGCATTAATAGGTTCTCTGGACTTAACCATTGATCTCTATCTGGGATCAAAACAACTCCCTTACTCTTTCGATACTTCGGCCATTAATACTCAATTTCATATTATTGAATAAGGCTTCTCTCATTCCCAGACTGTTAAAACCAAACTGAAATTCACCAGCAGTTATGACTTTGTCTTGTTCACTTCTCTCGGGAGCATAGGGCTTCAACAAGACTCTTCCATCGTACACGGTTCTGTGCTGTTGTTTTTGCACCGTCCCATGAGATGTCGGCATCTGCTAGTTCGCGCAACATCGACCTTCTGCTAGTGTTTTTTGGTCGAACCACTTTTGTCACTCAGATGTGGATACCTCCAAAACGAGCCGTTTAAATGCTTCATCAGCTTCTTCAGGCGTTGAAAAACGTCGACTTCAAATTTTATTTTTGATATTCGGGAACAAAAAGAAATCATTACGTGCCAAATCAGACTGTAAGTTTTTTAAATTTTGAGTGATCAAAAACTTTCTTGATGAGTCGATGTGTGAGAGAAGAAAATGTAATGTGAGGAGATAAATGAAAAGTTTAAGAAAAATGGAATGGAAACGAAAGAAAACATGCAAGGAAATAAAGGAAAAAATTTACTAAGAAGAAAAAATTAATGGTTGTAGAAATTAAGATATTATTAACTAAATCTACATTTTGTCAAAAAAGTACCAGGAATTGTTCAATAAAACGCAAAATAATTGTGTAATTATTAAGAATGTTTTTTGTCGCCAGGCTTTATTCGAAACAATACTCCCACACCAACGATTAGTCCAGTCATTAAAGCACCTTTTAAACGCGTTCGAAGAGATCTTCTTCCTCAGCTCCTTCATCGAATTCTCCTTAACGGCATTTATGGACTCAAAGCGGCGTCCGGGTTGTGGCAATTTGAGTTTTGGGAAAAGGAACAAGTCACATGGGGCTAACTCCGGTGAATACGGTGTCGACTTCGCGCTTTTCATTTGGTGTCCTAAGTATTGGAAATTGGGTTTTTCAAAAGTAACGCCTGCATTTCTGTAGTGACGGTACCTGCTTTCTATGTCATCTTTGATATTTGTCAGGATAGAATAACGCGTTAAAATTATTGAAACTTATTACGAAACTTGTTGGTCTTTAAAAACAACACATCGCGAAATTCGTGATTTCTTTGGTGGAAATAATCATTGCAATGAGAATTGGTGAAAATTTCAAGAAACTGGTTTTGTCGAGTATAGAAAAAGGACCAGCAGACCAGACTGGGGATTTCTGAAAAGCAAAGTATATTTGAAACACGATTCCAGAGCGATTCGGATCCAGATTGCTGTACTCAGTCGGATAATGTGTGAGCCAGTCCTTGAAAATTTTAATTCTCCTATGACAGCCGGAGGACGTGCGCATGGTTGACATGCAAATGAGGACATTTTTCTCATATAATTGATAAGAGCCGTATTCTGAATAAAAAATAGTGAAACCTGCAGGAATTTAATTCTTTGAATGTTTGCTTTTAAAACAACATTTAGGCGCGTCTCTTGAAAGACCCTTTATTGTAAGAAGGTAACTATTAACTATAATTTTTATTTTCTACAAATCTTAGGCACTTTAAACTTATTAAATTCAAGCGGGCATTAGAAATTGATTTGCAGTAAGAAAATATTGTCGTTACCGACGGCGTATCCACTTCGTATTCGCAAACTTATCACACAGCCAGAAATTTGCCGCGGTAAAAAGTGATTGAAGTGAAGAAATTCCGGCTACTTTTAATACATAGGCACTGAGACTTTTAAGAACGCAAGAAAATTGATTCGAAGGGACTTTACTTGCGCCAGCTTCCAGTGGGCAGAGCAACGTCGGACGAAGCAGAACGGGAAATAAAAATGTTGCCAAATGCTTAGCAACGTTGGCTTTGCGAACGAGGAAGAGTGAATGGACTTCAAGAAAGTTGACTGGAAATGTGCGCGCTTTGTTTGTATGTGTAGCTGTGGCCGTGTTGTTGCCACTTTTAGTGGGAATGTAAGTACGTTGTACATAAGAATTGAGTGGAATATTTGGCTCAATATTCAGTTGCTGTGTATGGTATATAAGTAAGAGTATGTATGTGACACCCAGTGTGTGTATGTATTATATTTTGTCAAGTACATATAAATTTGTACATATATCTATATTCAAAATTAGTGCTGCTGAGCAGCGTATATTTCCAAGTGCTTATATACATCCAAGAACACACACAGAGGCTATATTCAGGCAGCCTTACATACTTTGTATTGAGTAAATAATATTAACGGTAAGTGTGGCAGGAGTTGGCAAGCTGTCCTAGCATTGTTGCTATGTACCTTTAGCATATTTTCGGTGGACCACGAAACGTTGTCAGTGGGAGACCATTCGCGTGTAGCCGCAATGAGTTGCTGTGGAAAGGCTGAGAAATTTGCAAACACAGGGTGCGGAAAATGGTATTATTTTTTTTTTAAGTAAAAGAGTAAGTAAAAAAAAAAAATTCAAAAAAAGTAAAAAAAAAATTGAGATACCACTTATATTTTTATACAATGAATATCTCATTTTCATGGCATGAATTAATGTCTAAAACATAAAATATTCGATTATAAACCCCAAAGAAAGAAGTCCAACGGTGTCAAATCACATGATCTTGGCGGCCAATTGACATCGCCGCGACGTGAGGTTACTCGGCCATCAAATTTTTCGCACAAAAGCGCCATTGTTTCGTTAGCTGTGTGACAAGTGGCACCGTCCTGTTGAAACCGCATATGGTCCACATCCATATCTTCCAATTCGGGGCATGAAAAGTTCGTTATCATCTCACGATAGCGAACACTATTCACAGTAACTGCCTGATCGGCCTCATTTTGGAAAAAATACGGCCCAATGATGCCGCCGGCCGATAAACCGCACCAAACAGTCACTCTTTGTGGGTGCATTGGTTTTTCGGCAATCACTCTTGGATTATCATTCGCCCAAATGCGACAATTCTGCTTATTGACGAATCCACTGAGGTGAAAATGTTGCTCATCACTGAAGATGAAGTGCGCGATATGCATTTTGATTTGAACGCCCGTTTTCATAACAAGCCTGAATAACTTTAACGCGTTGCTCGATTGTATATCTTTCCATAGTTCAAATTGAGTTAGTCTGAAATTAAAAAATGTTAAAGGAAATGCAGAAAAAACTTGACGTTTAGGTGTGGTTCACATTCAACATCGGCCCTTGAAATTTAACCACCCTTTATTATCTAGTGTCCACGTGGACTCTAGCGAAACAAAACTACACTTGGCTCTTGGAATGTACGCATCTATGTTTTTCGGGCGGAGGTGTAAGCTATTCAAGAAGCAACAAACTTTGTTGTGGAAAACAAGTGGAGAGGCAGATCTAGAGGTGTCTGCATCGACAGCAAAGCGGCAAAACCCTCCAACCACTTCAAGGGTAGTTGAGTACTGCAAATACAGGTTGAACTATGACGATAGACATAATATCTTAATGCTAACATGGGTCCCGGGACACGTGGGTATCACGGTTAACGAGATCTCTGACTCTTTAGCCAGGATGGGCTCTGAGGCCAACTGCTTTGGTCTGATGCCCGTTCTGCCACGCCCTTAAGCAGCCATCAAAGCAACGGATACTTCAACCCACAAGCGAGTTTGGCAGGCTGAGAGCGGCTACAGATGAACAAAACTGATGTTACCTGTCATTCTGGTCGACTGTCGCAGATGCTGCTGTTTTGAGTAGAAGGGACTGTAGGGAGCTGGTTGGACTGATAACGGACCACTTTCTATGGGCGAAACATATGGAAAAGGTAGACATCCCAGACAGTGCACTCTGCCCAGGGGATGGAGAGGAGAATGAGACGGCGGACCACTTTCTGTGCATCTGAACGACATTCACTCTTATCAGAATTGAAGTCTTTAGCAGTGATGTGTTAAGAAGCGACCACCTTGGCTCGCTCTACCATCGGGTAGATTTAAAAAAATTAAAAAGGAAACCCGAGTGCAATGCAATGGGCTTAATGTTGTCTGAGTGCCGCACTTGTTTGCTGCCAAAAAAAAAATATTATATCCCGAGGTAGGAAATTAAAATTTAGTAAAAGCCTAAAATTAAAATTGGCAATACGAGTAATAAAACTGGAAATCTCAGCTTCAAAATAGTTCCCTAGGATAGGCTAGGAGAAATGGCCGCCCTTGCGAGGAGCCCACTTGGACAAATAATCAAAATTTGTCCGTTGTGATATCATACAGGGGGCGGGAAAACAGAAAGAAATGAATCAAACAGGTGGAAAAAGGAAGAAGCGGCTTGGGATTGGGAGATGACGAGCAATAGCGGCTAATTACGTGCGTATTAACCGCTTCAAGCTACTGATGAATTTCTCGCAGGTTGTAGCGGCTGTCCTGTGGGACACTCTAAGGCTGATAGCCCATTGTGATCCGCAGGTGTAGCAAAAAAAGTGAGAGCCCAGATGTCTAAATCTTGGCCCGAGGAGAGCAGGGCAGCTGAGAAGAAGGTGGCGAGATGATTCCATCTCATCCTCCAGACAGCTACTGCAGAAAGGACTTGAGGCAATCTCAAGTCTCACCGCATGGACATCTAACGGGCAATGTTCAGTAAAGATACGCACCAAATCCGATACACACTTTGTTAATGTTAGAAGTTTCTTCGAGCGCCTCGGATCTACCCATGGCCAGAAGGATCTCGCGACTTTGCTAGTTTGCGCACTAGCCCACCGTTCTCTGATATCCATTTTACGCGGAGTAGGCCACAGGTTCTTAAGGAAACCCCAATCCTCTCCTTTAGTGCTGAAATCATCTTAAGGGTACTTTGTCTAGGCAGCTCATGAGCCCCGCAGTTTCCTTCTATGTTGCTGTGGCCACCAGGAACCCAAATGAACCTAATATCGAAGTCTTGAGCTGCAATCGAGAGAGAAGACAGGCATTTCCCGACTATTTTCGAGCGCACAAACAATGAGTGCAAGGCCCTAATTGCCGCTTGGCTGTTGGAGTAGATATTTAAACCTTTTATAGTAGTTACAGAAGTAAGTAACCAATCCCTTGTTGCCTTAATTGCGGATACCCTCGCTTGGAAAACACTACAATGGTGCGGAAACCTAAATTTGAGGCTGATGGGGAACTCCTCGACAGAAAAAAAAAATAACTGGACGAATTTTTATGGCCTTGATACAGGTAGCTTGAAATTGGCTTAAAGCAATATATGACCACAATTTGGTATACAGAGAAAATAAATATTTTACTAATAATTTTACTTTTTTCTACTCAGCCTCAGCCTGTCACTGGTACCAACCATGCGAATGACGCATTCCAAACACCAACGTAGCTTCGATACTCTACCGATGAAAGGGCCACAAAAAATAGTTCATGATACAGTTTATAATAAGGTCTTTCGATATGTATAAGATTTTTATGTATTATATTTACAGATTTATTTCATTTCGTTCACAGAAAAGTGCATTTTTGTTCTTACAATGGGAAAGCGGCGGTGTTTTAATTTTTATTAAAAGCAAAAAAGCAATTTCGTGCTATAGAGGACAAAAGAAATGAGCCGGTTAAAAATAGTTAAACATAAAGTTTTGACAAATATTTTCATTGAAGTAAATATAAGCAAGTTGAGGGAATTCGACTTAATTTCATACGAGAGTTATTTGTAATATTTAGAAAAAAGCCTTAAAAATTCAACTAAAGCTTAATTATAGCCCATACCTTCACCCACTATAATCATAGTTCGCATCTCCGCCACCAATTACCTACTTACGCACATACACACCTACTCGTAGTGTAGTTTTTGCTTTTCCCACTACGAAACTACGAAAATACGCCATTTTCATTTCTTATCTCCCCAAAATACCACAATCGGTTCATCCCTGCACTTGAAAGCCGCCGTTAGACATTTTTTTCGCAAGGCAACCTCATTGGTCGGCAAGTTTATACACTTATCGACCGCAGTGAATAATAATTCTTGTGGTTTTATAATTCAACCACAACCACACATGGCAAGCGGCGAGACAATGCGATAGCGACTGACTGGCGCATTCTGAGTGCTGAAGAAGAGAAGAGAGTGAGTGAGAAGGCGCATGTAGACACCCTTTTGCGGATGATCAGGAAACCGCAAGCGAAAAATGCAACTTTACACTGGAAGAAAGTTGGCATGGGCGAAGGGTAAGTAAAGGAGTACGACTTTGGTGTAGATTTTGGTTGAATATATGGAGTATACTTGTAAAAGTGTGCGGCTACGCTTAGTATGAAAATCTATAAAGACTCCGCCCTTTTGCTTGAGCCTTTCTATACATTGGCAAGCAAAGAAATTGTAAGGAAATTACAAAGAAATTAAGTATGGTATGTCTTGTGATAACTGGCATTCTCATTGTTGTATGAACGACACCCACTTAGGGCAGCTCAGAGCGCTGCCGATACCGCTTGCATGGCTAGCGACACACACATGTGGTTTCAGCGGCTGCGGCTGCGACTGCGGCGGCGGGCATTTGTCGCGCTCTTCGTGTGTACCGTAACGTAAATTCGTTTGCAGGAGGAGCTGCTGTAGCACTCAGACGACCAACAACCACAATGAAAAACCATCAACTTGATTTTTATAGGTTCGCCAAATGTCTTATGTATGTATGTACCTATGTATGTGAAAGTGAGTATGTAAAGAAATAAGCAAACTAGAGCGGGAAAAAAGGAAAAAAATGAGTTGGTATCCAAGTTGGTTAGCCAAGAAAAAAATAAATGGGTTGTCTTTAGCCGCAAATGGCAGCCACAAACACATTGGGGCGCTGCGTTGCTCCCCACTTGGTGCTATTGCGCTCACACACAAACTCGCTCGCTCGCTCACGCGCTGAGACAATACACAAACACACACTCACACATTTTTAAACAAACAAGGAGCTATCCAGGCGAGCGGTTTATTGACACCCAATAATGTGCAATGCAAGATTTAGTGTGGCAAAAGGTTGTGGGGAAGAAATTGGCGGTGTGATGTGATGTAGTGTTTTCGGTTTTTGGGTTTCTTTTGGCGTACTTTTGTTTTTTTACCACTGCAGGGGGGGACTAACAATAGTTCGGTATGAATAATATCGCACCCTAAATACAAAAGGGTCACAACTCAAAATTTTCCACACTCGAGCTTGACTTGTTTACAGTAGCACAGAAAACAAGCTATGTGACATATCACGCTGAAATTTGCCATGTAAGCTTATAACAGTCCTACCAAAAAACAAAAAATTTATTTTTGCCATATGTCATCCGCGGACCGTTTTATTGATAACGTCTCGTTCATATTTGAGCAGAAGTACATTTTGAGTTGTGACCCTTTTGTATTTAGGGTGCGATATGTCAGGAATACCGTCACTGATGAAATCTGTGAATTTTTTCTATTGCCAATATCTGTCATCCCATGTCCCGAGACTCGTATTTAGTTTATTTTAATGAAAAGTAAACCTTCCGCTACTAAAATTTTCTTTTAGTATCACCTTTAGTATCGTCTGGTCAAAATCGCGAAAAAGCAAACCAGGCTGGGGGTTTTAAAAAGTATTGTATTTTATAAATTTTATAGAAAAAGAGTACCGAGTTTTTCTTTTTTGTATGGATTGAGATGCACCTTAATGTAAATACACATGTGGTCATTAAAATAGGTACGCCGCTTTTATATATCGACTTCCTTGTGTTGCTCGGAAAAATTTAAAGGCATTATTGAAATTTCGCTCTTTTTAAATTACAAATGGCATCGCAGCTTCGTTGTGAATTTAAAATACCCGTTGCGTAATTGGTTGCACTGATTTGGTTATTTTCATAGAGTCTAATTTTGCGTAGCCACTATTCTTGCATTCGAACGAATGTATGAATGTAACGTAGGCGGAGAATTGGATGGTTCATTTAATAAGTAATAATTAATATAAATTTCCTTCAAAAATGTGTCGTGCGCAGCATTGCACAGTTGAGGAGCGGAGGCTGTTGCCAATCTCCGAAAAAAATCATAAAAATGGGTCGCTGAGTCACTTGGACCAAAACTTTTGTTTAAAATGACCTAAAGCCCAAAAAAATCCACAGAACGACGGGGAAAAGGACTTATACTACTCACAATTTAATTGTGACTCTTGTCAAGAGAAGTCCTTTTAAGTCATCAAAGGCCATTACAGCTGAAATCAAGAACTTGCTAAGTGCCAGCGAGAATTGTATGGTGCCGATTGGACAACTTGAAACTACCAGGCAGAAAGGTTGAAACTCTGATTCACGGGCATCAGCTGTCTGTAGTTGGCTAAATGACAGTCCAGAGTATTGTTCACAAGCGCGCGGAAGCATTTTGCGAGAGTAAACGCGAAAAAAACCGTAATGGATTTCAAGCTAAATGGTGTGATTGCATTATATTTGGCTGGGAAATCGCAACCAGCAATTGTTCGTGAGCTCGAGCACCTTAAAGTAAATAAAGTTTTTGTTTATCGCACCATTACTATACTGGTAGCAACGCGAAATGTTATGAAGGTGGTCGTCAAAAGACTGTAAAGCCACTTGAAATATGGTGAAAAAGTGAAGAAGCGACTTGAGCGAGGTCCCAGACGAAGTGCCAATCAAATGGCGAAAGAACTGAAAATATCTAACCGTAGCATCCGCCGCATACTGAAAATGATCTCAAAGTCAAGCCTTACAAGATCCAAAAGGCGCAAGGTCTCACACCAAACCAGCAACAAGTCCGACTTGAGAGAGTGAAGGAGTTGCTTCGCTTGGTCGAAAGCGGTCAATTGCCGAACATTGTGTTTTTTGACGAGAAAATTTTTCAAATTGAGCAATTCGTAAACTCCTAAAACGATAGGGTTTATTTGATCGACTGTTCATACGAGAATTTGAGTCATCGATTGGCCACCAGGAGGCAGCACCCGCCACAGGTAATGGTTTGGGCCGCTGTAACCGCAGATGGGCGCCCTCTAATCGTTTTCATCGAGCCTGGTGTCAAAGTAAATGCGAAATATTATAGGGAAAGTATTCCAGAGGTTGCTTTGAAGCTGTGAAGCAGACAAACATTTCGCTGGACGTTTCAACAGGACTCGGCAATGCCTAGAGTGGCTAAAAAACAACGTTCCGAACTTTATAATGGCCATACAATGGCTCTCAAATTCATCAGACGCGAATCCGACGTATTATTCTCTTTGGACCATTTTGGAGAGCAAAGCCAGAACTAAAAGACTCACCAGTCTGGAGGCTCTGAAAAAAGCCATTGTCTGCGAGTGGGCCAAAATACCAGTAAGTCACATTTGGGCAGCTTGGGATTCCTTTCTGGACCATCTCAAGGAAATAGTCAAGGCAAAAGGTGGTCATATCGAGCTAAAGTAAATTGATTCTTAATTTTGTATTATTTTCACACATTTTTTACTTTGAATTAAATAAAAGTAATTTTCGAAACTAAATTTATGGCCTTTTTAATTTATTACACATCGGGTTATGTTAGTTATGTATATTTTTTATATTAATCTATGAAATAAAAACAACATGCAATTAAAAGTATGTTATTATTAATTTAAAAAGTTTGAATTTTCGGTATGAACGGTCCTACTTTATTGTGTATATATGTTAATTTTTTGTTATACAAAATACAAATTTATAAAATTTTTTCTACGCAGTGAAGCAAAATTACCCATCTACATACATTTCATTCTTTTGATGGCACCAGTGATCAGCTGTATGGCCTATTTGCGCCAAGCTAACTTTACCCAACTTAATTTGTGTGCTATTATTTCTACCGTCTTGCACATACACATATATATGTATATACACATACATATGTATATTTACGTTTTCCAGTCTCTATTTAAGTTAACATATAGTATCTTAAATTTTAAAATTTTTTTTTTTATCTTTTAGAAAACTCTTATAATTTCTTGTTGAAGTAACACCAACCGAGCGAAATTTTGTCAGTCCCGCTGCACATATATATTTAGATATGTATGTGTGTGTGTGTATATGTTTATGTATGTGAAATATGTGTCAGCATGAGATCGTCTGCACTATTCGCGTTTGCCGGCATCTTCATCATTATGTGAGACTTTTTCTTGGTTGACATCTTGAGATTGTTGTTGCGTGGTTTTCTCATTTTTGTGTACTCTTTATAGTTTATTGTTGTTTCAATTTATAGCTAAGCCGATTGCTGCCTGAGTCTTTTCATGGTATGCGTGCAAATTTTTACTTCAATGAAAACTGTGTACATCCTTCTTGCTACATAGTAACAGCAAATATTGCGATATTGAGATTTTTAGTGCTAATTTTTTGTCACTCAATTTTTTCTGCAGAGAACCGCATATTTAACCGTGAAGGACTGCCAAAAGCCGAGATTGAGTTTTCCCTAAATAATTTTTTTCTCCACCTTGCAATTTACCACATTGAGACTCTACACAAATTCACTCATTCTTTTGCTGGGATATACGATTTGAGTGTCCACAACTCCCCGCCGCGACTGCGTTTGCTTAGCTAAGAAAGAGAGAAGAAATATTGATGGCACACGTCAAAGCAAGTAAAAAGAAAAAAGCGGCGAAAAAATACTCCCCCATTTGTGGAATACTGGAGCACCAGGCAGGCGAGCTGCTTGCTGGCTGAGTGAAATGTGCGCGCATTTTTTGAAAGGAAATATCATTGCCCCCTCAAATAATGTGCCCGTTGCGCGTTAGCCATCCCCTCTGAAGCTGATTGTGGGGGGTTTTTGGTGAGCGCAATACACTGGCTGCTGCTGTTTGAGGAAATGGAAAGCCACCCATACCAGTTATGGCTTAAGGGGTTTTTTTCTGTTTTGAATTGACTTTCTCTGTGGAATGGCGTATCTCAAGATGCTGGCATTGGAAGGTAAAAATGCTCAAAATGAGCTTTGGAAAGCGATTTCTTGGAGCTGCCGCCTGTCGCCTGCTAAGTTATTCGTTGGTGAATGTGGCATTGGACTGAGGTTTTCAACTCATTTTTTGTTTTGCTTTGCGTTTCTCTTTATTTTTTGTTCGCTTGCGCTTCCATGATTTGGGCTGCTTTGGTGTTTTTGAGTTGAGTTATTTTTGTTTTTGCCAATTTTTTTCTTCAGAGAAAGCTTTTGGTTTTGTTGTTGTTGCTACAACAGCTACTTCGTCTCGCTGTGTGTGTGTGCGCGTGTGCCTTGCGTCAACGGTTAACGGTGTGCGGTGCAGTTGTGGCCCATTGTTGGGTTTCGACGTGCGGTATCGGGTCACACCACAAGAGAAACCGCTGCTACTGGTTCTCGCGGTGAGCTGGTAAAGCCAAGAAAAATAATAAAAGTGAATTTCTCAAGAAACGCATGGCGAAGAAGAAGGCGCAGCAGCGGCAGAAGCAGAAGCAGAAGAAGAAGAGGCGAAAGCAAGCAGTTTCGTACATAAGCGCCGCATTGTTGTAATTGCCGTGTTGCACTGTGGTGTTTGTGCAACACTCCATCCCCCTCTCCCACCATTTGCAGTTGTTGTTGTGCGAAGGCACGAATATGCGTCGCAATCCTCCGTTGGCCATATGGCTGGCCTGACGACGATGCTGTTGATGATAATGATGACTGCTCTGCGGTGGTGGAGCTGTTGCTGTTGCTGCTGACACTGCCACTCTGGCGTGCTGTGTTGTTGCTCGTCACCATCGCCACAAATACTGATAGTGGTCTGTCGTTAGCAAGCAAGCGTGTGGCAGGAGTAGCTCCGCACTTACGGCAGTATTTCGTGCGCTTCAGAACATTTCGCTATCCGCAACAATTTGCAAGCCGCACAATCCAGCGCCTGCAAAGTCGCCAAAGTCGCGCACGCCATCTTCACCTAAGTTTGTATGTCTGTGGGTTGGAAGTGAGTGTCACCACCGTTGCCATCGTCGTCGTCGTCGTCGTCGTCAAACTTGGTTGACGTCCATTTTAGACATTGATGCGCGTCGGTGTGCCGTACACGTGTTGCTGTTGTTGGCATATTTGTAGTGCTGCGTATCGACTACGACAGTCGTTGCCGCTGCCGTTACCGTTACCGTTACCACTGCCGCAGATAGCAGTGGTCGCGTTCATGATTACCGCAAAAAAATAGTTTAATATCATCGTGTCGCTTGATTTGATCGCCAGGATAATTTCCAAACGCTTCGCTTACGCGCTTGTGACTCAGACGCGTTCTAACCGTCGTCGCTTGAGCTGTCCGCGTGAATTCCGTGTGCGTTTTGTAGGCGGGGTCGTCCGCCAAAAGAGTTTTGCAATTAAGGCGCGCGCTTTACCGTTTTACCGAGGTGTTGTTGGTAGGTGCATGGCAACAGTTGCAGCCGACTGTCGATTGTCCATTGTCGAGTGACAGATGTCCGATGTGATTCGAAAAGTGACGCGTCAAAGTGCAAATCAGAAAAATTAGATTTGAATGAAAAATTTGAGTTGTAATATAAAGAAGAAGAAAAAGTGTTGGTGTCGACTTAGGATATATGTATGTATACACATACATACGTACTTCCATGCATGTGTGCAAGCACGCAACGGTTCTTAAGAAAAAAATCTGTGCATTTCATACTTCGTCATTGAAATAACGGCAACAAGTCATGTGCTAATCAGTAAATAATATTTGTTGTAAGCATTGAAATACGCTCCAGTGACGACAGTTTGATAGCCACTGGCAGTAGTTGAAAAAGAGCCGCTGACAGATCTTATAGACGTGGGCAGTTAACTTTTATCAAGTGGGGTATTGGTCATTATTTTTGTGGTGTTTTTAAAAGCTCCTCAGCAGGCAATGGCAAACCTCTGAGTGCATTTCTGCCATGAAAAAGTTCTTCATAAAAATATCTGCCGTTCGTAGTCGGCTTGAAACTTTAGGTCCCTCCATTTGTGGAACAACTTAAAAACGCACACCACAAATACGAGGAGGAGTTCGACCAAACACCCCAAAAAGGTGTTAAGGTCAATTACAATATTTATTTTATTTATTTATTTATTAATTCGGAGCTTCTCGCCCAATAGCGGACATTGTGGTTGTTAGTAATAACATCTTTGTGGAACTTAGACTCATCTCTGCACAATATTTGGGTGTAGAAAGTTGCATCTCCGACATCGGCAGTGAGCATAAGTAACTCTGCAAAAGCTTAGTCGTCTCAATGGATTTTCTTCTATTCCATAGTAATATGGATACTGTTCCGTGGTATGCATTACAAACTAAAACTGCCACTGCGACAAACCCAGCAGTTTTGCATCAATACAAGGTGAAGTCCAAAATGAACAAGACCGAGCTAAAATAGCAATGACAGGAGTTTTGTTCTGATAACTTCGATTTTAATTATTCAAAATAGACCCCTTTGACGCAAGACTTAGATCGCTCAAGACAGTGTATCGAGTGTCTTGCGCGATCTAAACGCTTTTCGAAAGAGTGTTTCAGGTCATTGACCGGAATGTCCTTCATGGTTGATGGTACATCCCTTCTGGATGGCCTCTACGGACGCAAAACGTTTTCCTTTCATGGCTAAATTCAATTTTCCGAATAGGTAGAAGTCACAGGGAGCCATGTCAGGTGAATACGGTGAGTGATTGATGATTAAAATGCGATTCCTATTCAAAAAATCAGTCACAAGAGTGGGTCGATCAGATGGTGCATTATCCAGCAATAAGCGCCAGCTCTCTCCTTTCCGGTATTCAGGGCGAATGCGATGCAACAAACGCTTCAAAACGTCAAGATAGAAAACTGCATTAACGGTTTGGCCCGTTGGCACGAGCTCTTTGTGAACAATTTCCTTGGAATCGTAAAAACAAACGAGCATCGACTTGATTTTTGACTTCTCCAAACGCGATTTTTTGGGTGGTGGCTCGTCTTCGGCCTTTCATTCGCCACTTCGACGCTTCGTTTCAGGTTCATGTTGGAAATACCACATTTCATCACCAGTTACAATGTTGTAAAGGAAGTTCTCGTCCTTTCTCGCCTCTTTAATGAGGTCTTTCGAATGTTGAGTTCCGAGCAATTTTTGGTCCTCAGTTAACTTGTGCGGAATGAAAAGTGCACAGACATTTCGGGAGCCCAAATGTTCAGTTAAAATGCGATAAATCGATGTTTTGGCGATATTCAACTCCGATCCCATGAAGTTCAAAGCTAATTTCGGTTAATTTTTTAAAAATTTACGGACAATTTCGATGGAGTTTCCGGTGATTAAAGATTTTGGGCGGCCCGTATTCATTGGCCCCATTCATTGTCATTTATGTCCTCACAACCATCTCTGAAAAGTGTAAATAACTCATGAACTCTTCCACGAGATAGACAATCATCGTCATAAACTTTTTTCATCAATTCAAATGTTTCGGTAAACGTTTCACTGATTTTAAAACAAAATTTAATATTAGCTCTTTGTTCGAAACTCATTTTTGTACCGATGGTACAAAATTACTGACACTGTAGACGCAATAACTTCGCTTCTACTGAACCGAATGTCACCAAGTTTTCAATGGAAGTCAGCTAGGGATGTAACTTCCAAGGCACTAACTCTTTAAAAAGGTGGCGCCATTAAAAACATTTTTATGACGCCAGTCTTGTTTATTTTGGATACCAGTCTCGTTTATTTTGCAGATGTGGTTAGGCCTGTTTCAAAGAAACGTCGCATGTTATGTTGTTTTCTTTTTTGGTAGGTAGGTGAAGTGGCACACCCAAGTAGCACTGAAGCGCCGTTTTGATACCATTATGAGGCATCCAAGACGCAGATATCTACAGCCAACCAGAGCTGTTGATTTAGTTGAGAAGTTTGATGGGACTGGAGCACTGCCCCAGGCTGTCGAAGAGAGGATCACCCAGTGACCTTAATCGTCTAACTGCCCAGCCCGGGCATTTACAGAGAAAGTGCTGAACAGTCTCCTTCTCTGAAAGTCCCCCAAAGTTTCTGCACTGGTGGTTAAATTATAAACCTATTCAAAGTAAAAAATTCATAAATTTTTAATACAAAATTAAGACTTAGTTCACTTTTGCTCGATATGACCATATTTTGCCTTGACTATGGCCTTGAGACACTCCAGGAGCGAATCGCAAGCTGCCCGATTGTGACTTGCAGGTATTTTGGTCCACTCGCGGACAATGGCTTTTTTCAGCGCCTCGAGACTGGTCAATCTTTTAGTTCGGACTTTGCTCTCCAAAATGGCCCATAGAGAATAATCCATCGGATTCGTGTCTGGTGGATTGGAGAGCCATTGTGCGGTCGTTATTAAGTTCGGAACGTTATTTTTTAGTAATTCTTGGTTCACTCGAGCTTTGTAAGACGGTGCCGAGTCCTGTTGAAACGTCCATGGTCTGCCACCTAAAATGTTTGTCTGCCCACGGCTTCAAAGCAACCTCCAGAATACTTTCCCGCTAATATTGCGCATTTGACTTGACGCCAGGCTCGATGAAAACGATTGGAGAGCGCCGATCTGCGGTTACAGCGGCCCAAACCATTACCTTTGGCGCGTGCTGGCTCCTGGTGGCCATTTGATGACTCAAGTTCTCGTATGAACGGGCGGTCAAATAAACCCTATCGTTTTCCGAGTTTACGATTGGGTCAATTTTTTTAATTTTCTCCTCAGAAAACGCAATGTTCGGAAATTGACTGCATCCGGCCAAGCGAAGCAACTACCTCGCTCTCTCAAGTTTGACTTGTTGCTGCTTTGGTGTGAGGTCTTGCGCCTTTCGGATCTTGCAAGGCTTAACTTTGAGATCATTTTTCAGTATGCGACGAACGCTACGGTCAGATATTTTCAGTTCTCTCGCCATTGGATTGGCACTTCGTCGGGGATTTCGCTCAAATGGCTTCTTCACTTTTTGAACCATTTCACGTGACGTTGCAGTCTTTTGATGACCACCTTCACGACGTTTCACGATGCTATCAGTGTCAGTGTAACGAGTAATGGTGCGGTAAATAAAATCTTTATTTAATTTAAGGTGCCCGAGCTCACGAAGAATCGCTGGTTGTGATTTTCCAGCCAAATATAATGCAATCACGCCATTGCGTTTGAAATCCATTAGAGATTTTCTTTTTTCCCGTTTACTCTCGGCAAAATGCCTCCGCGTGCTTCTAAACAATACTCTGGACTGTGGTTTAGCCAACTAAGAGACGGGTACGGGTATCAGCCGCGCGACTGGTTGGTTACCCTTCGAGTGCCGGACCCTGTATATCGTTGCATGCATTCACTCCCACCCCTTCGCAGCGCCCGTTGAACTCTAGGATGTCAGCTAATTCCTCATTGGATACGTTGCCCTGTGCACAAGCATAGATCCAGATGCGGTGCAGGTTAAAGGATATTAGTGAGGTGTTTTACCATAGACTGATTACAAATTAAAAATCTTTAAGGTATTTACTCTAAAAAACTTGTGAAATTCTGTGAAAAAAACGATTAACGTCGCTTTGCTATATTTAACGTGGTAATGTGGCGAGAACCGACGCTGTGCCTTAATGAAGAAAGTGTCTTGTACATTCGCTATTCAGGCCGTTTTTTAACTTATTATTTCGCGGTATTCAGCAAGAACCCGAAGGTAGGAATGTTGACTAACTGTTCGACCTGCGGAAACACATTGAAAGGGCACAAACTCTTGAATCCCAGGAAAATATTCATCAATTTACTTTGCTCATTTGAGTTGCTTTGGCTCGCAGTGAAGTTGCGCTCTTCCAGTGCTTGGATTGGCGCTTCATTTTGGGATTATAAACAAAAGGTCAAGTAACTTGTCATTTGTTAAGAGTTTTGTCTTTTCCCATAAGTTTGGTACACCTTTTTTGGTGTTTGGCCGTAAGTTTGGTAATTCCCAGTGGTATTTAATGTGTCACTGCCACCTTTCTTGCCAGGCTCTTATTATTCAAATGTACTGCATTTAACAGTTTTGCGGTGCACCGAACACAAAAACATCACTAAAAAGCGAGATGTGCCTACTGCATTCGAAAGAAAAGGTTGGAAAGTCTTAATAAGTATTTGAAAGTGTCGGAATCCAATTACTTATTTAAAAAAATGTCTCTAAATTCTACTGAAATTTTATATAGCTTTTCAGTTTACTGCAGATAATTGGCCATTGAATTGGTAAGGACTATTAGGAGTTGCATAAAATCGATATACGAGGGTTGTTTGAAAAGTCCTCGTAAAGTCAGAGATATGACACTACCAGTGCGTATCGAGGTTATGTTTGGTTAATAGCATTGCTTGGAAGAACACACACCAGGCTTCACTCACATCGAGTAGAGAAAGACGAGTGATTTACCTTTACCATCAGGAAAAGTTTTCCAGCAGCCAGTTGCGGCCGCAATATTAATGGAAATATGGTTCCAATCCATTTCACATAACCTCTTTTCTCCAGACTTGGCTCCTTTGGACTATTATTTGTTCCCCAATTTGTAGAAATGGCTGGCGGAAAAAAGATTTTATTCAAACGAGGGAGAAGGTGATTGCAGAAACGAACGTAGAAGGCAAAGGGCTGTTCAAATTAAAAGCGATGATTTAAAGAGCAGAGTGTTGAACAAGAGGTTGGGACTAGAGTTATTATTTATCTAAATTAAATTATTATTTATATATTATTTATATTCGAAAGTCTAACATATCGTTGATAAGTTTATTTTTTGTTTTATAAATTAGTAGTTTATAAATTTACAAATAAAATATTTGTAGGGCAAACCAGCTGCTCAGGCTTTCGTTCCAGATAAATAAGTTTAGAATATATAACAATTTTAATTAACTTTTCTAAGGTGGTTGAAGTGTGGATTGGAAGTATATACTCCACATTTGTGCACATTAGGGTGGCCAAACATTTTTTTTTATGCTACTTCTACGGACCTGTAAGGTCGTACAGACCGACTGCCACCATAATTTAATTTAACCTACTCGTAATGCAAGCGCTATGAAAATTGTCATGAACTCCTTTCGGAAAAATTTATTTTGCCGTAAACTTTATGTACAATTGGTACTTATCGATATTATTTAATCTCCTCTTTTAATTCTCCTTTAAAAGTGTTCGAAAAATGATGTTATAAGCTTTATTAAAAAAAAAATTAAGCAGTTTTTATGGGTACCCTGAAACCCCTGCCGGATTAAAAAAATTGTCAAACATTAAGTACATAAAAAATATATTTATCTTTTTCCATCATATTTTTGGTACAAGACATTTTTAATAGCAAAAAAAATTGTTATTTTGTGCGTCTCAAATATTTTTAAAATTGTTTACGCAATTTATTGGTTATTTGGAAATTTAGTAGATATATGTATTAGAACTAGAAAGAGGAGTTATCAGTGCAAATAATGCCAAATTAAAATTACTTTAAGCAACTGGTACATAAAAAAATAGAAAATAAATAAAAATAAAAAAAGTAAATAAATAAAAAATAAATAAAAAATAAAACTAAATAAAAAATAAACATAAAAATAAATAAAACATAAAAATTAAAATAAATAAAAAATAAAAATAAATAAAAAATAAAAATGAATAAAAAATAAAAATAAAAATATAATAAATTAAAAATAGCTTCATATAAAATATAAATGTAATCAATTAATGAATGAGTAGAACAGAGATGTCTCAATTTTTTAGTCACAGAACAAATTTAGGAAGTAGCATCAAGAAAAATTTTTTTTTTTTGAATCACCCTAATGCGCATAATAAGTAATATATTTACTAAATGTTTTTTAGTCATACAACAAATGTAGGAAGTAGCATTACGAAAAAAAGTTTTTTTTGGGTCACCCTAATGTGCAAGGTAGTTATATATAAAAGTATTTAAATAAATACTTAATGCGTTTTAGTCATGGAACAAATGTAGGAAGTAGCATTTAAAAAAACATTTTTTTGGGTTACCCTTATGTGCTTAGTAGTTATATTTACTTAATGCTTTTCAGTCATAGAAGAAATTTAGGAAGCAGGGTCACCCTAATGTGCATAGTAGTTCTATTTTCTTAATGATTTTTTACTTGGAACAAATTTAGGAAGCAGCATCAAAAAACTTATTATTTTTTTTGGTTTTTATTTTGGGTCACCCTAATGTACATAGTTGTTATATTATATACGCAAGTATTTAAATAAATAATTACTTAATGCTTTTTAGTCAAATGTGGGAAGTAGCATTAAGAAAAATTTTTTTTTGGGTCACCCTAATGTGCACAGACGTTCTATTTTCTTCATGCTTTTCAGTCAGAGAAGAAATTTCGAAAGTACCATCAAGGAAAATTATTTTTTTTGGTGCACCCATATGCATATACATACATAGCAGTTATATATGTATGTGTACAAGTATTTAAATAAATATTTACTTAATGCTTTTTAGTCATACACCAAATGTAGGAAGTAGCATTAAGAAACAAATTTGTTTTATTGGGTCACCCTAATGTGCAAAGTACTTCAATTTTTTAATGCTGTTTAGTCATAGAACAAATTTAGGAAGTAAGAATAAGAACAGTTTTCTTGGGTCACCCTAATGTGCGTACTAGTTATATTTCCTTAATACGCTTTAGTCATGGAAGAAATTAGGAAAGAGCATCGGAACATTTTTAATTTATTTTTTTTGAGTCACCCTAATGTACATAGTAGTTATATTTTCTTAATACTTTTTAGTCATAGAAGAAATTTAGGAAGTAATATCAAAAACAGTTTTTTTTTGGGTCATCCTAATGTGCATAGTAGCATTAGTCATTGCACAAATGTTGGAAGTAGCATTAAGAAAACACATTTTTTTAATTTTTTTTGGGTCACCCTAATGTGTGTACTTAATACTTTTTAGCCATAGAAGAAATTAAGGAAGTAGTATCAAAAAACTTATTATTTTTTTAGTTTCCCTTTTGGCTCACCCTAATGTGCATAGTAGTTATTATTTACTTAATGCTCCATATGTCGATTTGTGGTTTTGGTTTGAAGGTAAACTATTGAAAATGCAATATTAATAATATTTTGTAAGAGTTCAGTAAATAAAAGTTTGCGCTGAGTTGGTTTTGAAGTGTAAATATTATATATTTTTATTTTAAGTGCTGCATTAGGTAAATAAAGTTTTATTTAGTAAATACATAAATTTGCTAAACATTTTTTTTTTTAACTCATATATTTGTATCAACAAGTGCACTATTAACACAAAGTGTGGAAAAGTAAAGAATACAGGGTTATGAATCAGAAAGGTACAGCGGAGAAAAGCTTAGTTTGATATTTTTTATTAGCAAATTCTTAATAAAGAATGCAAGCGATCACAGTAATTAATTGATCATTAATTTTAATACAGATGTGATAAATAGTTTTTTTTAATTAAAATTAAAATTAATTTTTTCTTTCTTACATTCAACAAAGCTTTAAAATATAAGATTTAAGGGGGTATTCTGGTCTAGACGCCTTAATTTTAGGTATTTTCAAAACTAAGATAAAAAAAAGAAAAACATTTTTACTATCCATTTTTTTTAATGGATTTTATTAATATTGGAAAAGTATAAAAAAAGAAATTAATAAAAAAACAAAATAAAAAAATCATGGAATTACAGGCTGGCGGAGTGGGGGCTACATACAAAACGTTGCTCCATGGTTGACATGATTCTAACCCTTGTAGTGATCTAAAACAAACAATTTAAAAAAAGTCTTCATTAGTTAGGATGTCGCTAGCGGATTACGCCAAATCAAAGAAAAAAATTGACAAAATGGCGTCAACTTGAAAAAAAAAAATTTTTTTACCCTCTTTTTTTACTTTTTCAAATTTAAAAAAAATACTTCAAACTTAAATTTTTCAAAATCCGAGGCAGGCGTGATAGACAGATGTATAATACAAAATGCTTATCAAACTTCAAAGCGATCGGTCAGTAGAACTTGAGATATCATGACGACCATCTCAAAAAAAGTAGTTTTGAGAAAATCGCGTTTGAAGTTTGAGCAACGATTCCAATAGAATATCTTAGATCATAATATTTACTACTCACTCCGGATTAATCGGCGATATATTTCCAGTTATATATTATAGAAGTATAAAGTACATATATGTATAGAATAAATAAAGGTTGTGTGGGATACAAAAGGTTTTCTGGAAAGAACGTATCCTCAAGTCGTCCGGTAACATCTGCCATTCATTTTGCGATTCGCTCTACTCGGCCGGCTTACACGCCATGTCATAAAATCCGCTGTATCTCCGGATCGATTGTTTCAAATTTCTAGACCAGAATACTTCCTTAATATTATGGTGATTGCCTCTGCTTCGTGTTGGATCAACCAACTACTCAATAGTCCTTAATCCAGTCCACTTTCTTATGTTACGTAGCCAAGACATTTGTTTCCTGCAAATTTCTTGTGTGCCTTCGACTTTACCTTGCACAATCAGGACCAGCAACAACTCAACCCAATATATGCGGCTTTGCAGCGCTTTATCGTTAGTAGCTCTTTATCGTAGTAAGCTCTCTTTGTTTCCTAATTTCGTTAAGACTTCTTTGTCACTAACTTTGTTCGTCCGCGATATTTTCATCATACGCCTATAGCATCACATCTCAAATGCCTCTTATTTATTCATACTCGTAACCTTTAGTGTCCATGGCTTCACTCCATACAAAAAAACCTAACATTTAAGGTAACCGAAGACGTAATTTCATGTTCAAGCTTTTATTGGAAAGAACTTCCCTGTGATTGAAGAAAGCTTCCTTCGCAGTCTCAATCCGACAATTTCTTAAAATAAATAAAATAAATATTAATAAGATGTCCAATATCCTTTGGATTTTTTCAGCTCGTGGATACGATTGGGCATACTTCGTGTACACCTAAGACAAAATCAGTCGGAATAGCAACGCATACATTGCGTGTTGGCTCCCACAGCTCATTAATTCCACGAGGCGGACCTAAATATTTGGCTTAACATGACTCCATAAATTTTCGATTAGGCTCATTTCCGGTGATTGTGGAGGCCACTTCAAGTTCCGAAACTTTTGGCGTTGCATCAAATTTCGTACAACATGTGCGGTGTGCTTAGGGTCATTGTCTTGCTGAAAAATTACTTTTTCAACAACAAGACCCGGCAGATTTTGTTGCAATATGGCCAGGTATTCCTCTTTCCGCATAATACCGTCTATTCGTACTAGAGGACCCACACCATTTTTGGAAATGCAGTCCCACACCATAATGGAGCCACCACCATGATTTACTGTTTGCTTGATGTGATGTGGCTGGACTGCATTTGGGTCTTTATTCCTATACCAGGCTCGACCATCTGCCTGAAATCGATTGATTTTGGTTTCATCAAACCAAATAACCTGAAATCGGTTTGAAATTTTATGAAAAAAGGTCTTTTATAATCCACTTATAAAGTCGTACCTGATCCCAATCTTCAACTTGGTGAGCCGCAACAAAATCCCGCCTCAACCGCACATGCCTTTTTGTTAGCATTCGCTTCTTTTTCATCTCTGCTGCCTTTAGCCCCAGTTTTGACAGGCTCCGCCTGGTTGTTCACTGACTGTCATCAATATCCAGCATCTTTAGTGCTTCTTTGGGAGTGACCGCCTTGCTGCTTGTTACCAAATTTGCCAGATGGCGGGTATCGCGGTCACTTATCTTCCTTGGCCGGCCTCCTTTGTTACTGGGAACAGCGTCTGGTATATTTTTCAGCAGCCTTAACATGCCAAAAAAATGTGTTGAAATAGAAAGTATGACATTTTGTTACAGTTTTGCTCTTCAGTGTAGATAAATGTACGAATTTGTGATTTGCTGAGAGTTTTTTGAAACAATCTTAAATTTGGTTAGGCCGTATTGCAGACTTTTTCATGACTTCTTTAAGGAGATATTACAGGTCATTAATTTTGTCAGTTAATATTGTGATGCCATCGGCAAATCGTATATGATTTATTATTTCGCCGTTGACTTTTATTTCTAAGTTGACTTCGGAACTATTCTGAGTAGAAATTGAAGAGCATTGATGATAAAACACATCCGTGGCGAAATCATTAATTTAGGATAGTGAAACTCACTAACTAATTAAGTTATCGATAAAGGCGATATTAGGTCTAAACCCAGATCCTTGAATTCTTCTTATTCGTTTCTCCAGCGGGTTCTGGATCAGGAATGTTTAATTGTTGGGAACGTCATTGTTGAAATATGATTTTTAAGGTTGTTCAGCAGCACTTGGCGCTACAGCAACAATATTCTCAATAGAACTTTCCGTTTGTGCTTTACCAGTCCTTTTTCTATATTCGACAGAAGCAGTTTCTTCAAAATTTTTCGGGCGATTAGTACAACGTTCGATCTCCAACCGGATAAGACGCTGATACCCATGCCTATAGCCACTTGTAAATTACTTATAGACAGGGAAACCACCAAAAAGGTATATACAAGTTGGCAAAATCTCACAACATGCGAACTAAGCACACAGACATGGCCGAAATGGAACAGCGGTCGATCGAAAATCTTGTTAAGATTTAACAGAGAAGCTATAAGAAAAATGATAGGGGTATTAACTGGTCATTGTTTAATAGGCAGCTAGACGCTAGAAGGCTACAACACCCGTACTTCGATTTCTGTACTCGTAGAAGCTGTCTTAATACAGAACAAGAGGAAACGGTCAGAGACACCTTTTATGTGAGTGTGAAATCTTAGTTATCAGGAGGCTGCACACTCTTGAAATGGCATTTTTAACCGATGTAGCGGACATAGCGTATCTAAAACTAACGAAGCTCTGCGCGCTTATTAAAGCTACCGGATGGTTTGAAAAGGCACACGTAGGGTAAGGATAAGCTCCAGTGGTATCACAAGGGGCCTGCGAAAGGTCTAAGGGTGTCGCTACGACAACTACCCAACGTGCCTGCCTAGCTACCTTGCACCATATAGTGACCGTCAACTCTATGTGAGTGCTGTGCCACTAAAACTATCGTTCTGATAAAGAGTCCCTCTTCTACTCTGCTTGCGTGCAGGGTCGCCAGTTTTGATAATAATTAGATAGGCAGGTTAGCAGGTTGGTTAAGCATCTCTGTCCATGCTAAACTTTTTGACGCGCAGGATTCGCTCAGTGTGCGTGTCAATAATTGGCCACTTTTCTGGGCTTTCTACCATTTTTTCGATGCAGTTTTCCGGTCTTAAGAGACCTAGATTGCCATCGACAGCTTTGCGTTCTAATTTCCATCTTTCACGTTTGCAGAATGTTTGATCTGCATCGTCAATGGGTGTATCTCCGTAAATGCATTCAGTGGTTACAGATTTCCATAAAGAGCATGTACCCTCTAGGAAATAAAGAGTGGTTAAGTTTCAAGGGCCAGTGTTGATTTTGAATAAAATAAAATTTTTTTAAGAAATTATTGTCATTTCTCTTTATTATGATAATATTGGTATGGCTTGATTACGTATAGAAAAAAAACATCGGCCAAATGGCCGCCGTGGCCTCGGCGGCACACCTTCATCCGACGGTCCAAATTTTCGATGACGGTGAGGCATAATTGAGGTTCTATGCCGTTAATGTGCCGAATTATTTAATCCTTTAGCTCTTGAATTGTTGCTGGCTTATCGACGTACACCTTTAACTTTCAAATAACCCCATAGAAAAAGGTCCAACGGTGTCAAATCACATGATCTTGGCGGCCAATTGACATCGCCGCGGCGTGAGATTATTCGGCCATCAAATTTTTCGCGCAAAATAGCCATTGTTTCGTTAGCTGTGTGACAAGTGGCACCGTCCTATTCAAACCACATATCGTCCACATCCATATCTTCCAATTCGGGCCATAGAAAGTTCGTTATCATCTCACGATAGCGAACACTATTCACAGTAACTGCCTGACCGACCTCATTTTGGAAAAAATACGGTCCCGTACCATAAACCGCACCAAACAGTCATTCTTTGTGGGTGCATTGGTCTTTCGGCAATCACTCTTCGATTATCATTCGCCTAAATGCGGCATCTCTGCTTATTGACGAATCCACTGAGGTGAAAATGTGCCTCATCACTGAAGACGAAGTGCGCGATATGCATTTTGATTTGAACGCCCGTTTTCATAATAAGCCTGAATAACTTTAACGCGTTGCTCGATTGTGTATCTTTCCATGGTTCTAATTGAGTTAGTCTGAAATTCAAAAATGTCGATTGAAATCAGAAAAGAACTTGACGTTTAGGTGTGGTTTACATTCAACATCGGCCCTTAAAATTTAACCACCCTTTATTATAATTTTATTAAAAATTTTTCTTAACGTCCGTGGCGAAACCTCGAGTACCGTAGCATGCCATTCATATGTAAATTTCTGCATACATGTATAGTATGTATGTACTATACTTATATATGTAGAAATTATTTAGCATATAAAATATTATATTGTATTATATGTATGTACATAAATACTTTTAGACACACACACATATGCACATATATAGAGGCAATATGCGCCGTCTTACTCCTTCTCACAACCATTTCGCACTTCAAATGACGATTATTTTTATCAACTCCGGCAACTGTTGACATTTGTTTGCTTATGAACTTTTTCCACTCTTTTGCGCGTATGTGTGTGTGTGTGGGTTAGTGGCGTTGTGCTTTTTTCTTTTGTCGGTAAACCATTTTCCGCAACTGTTAATTTGCTAAACGCATTGTACCCCTCAACTGCGTGCTCACCAACAATTCAGTTCGTAGGCCAGCTTTAAATGGTCTCGCAACGAGGTTTTCCCCTTTTTGCGTGCTCTCGCTCCCAATCAGCGGTACACCAAATGCTCCATTCACTGCGGCATTGTTGTATACATACACTTGTATGCAAATGTTGCTCCAGCTGCCTATACACATTCGCGACCAGTATGGCAGCACGCAATATGACCAACAATTCAACTTTTAATTTTTATTTTTTCAATTTTATTTTCATTTTTATTTTTTTCATTTTCAATTTCTTTTTATTTTTGTCACAATACACACACGCACATATACTTTTTGATCTGCAGCCATTGCAAAAAAATGTTTTGATTTCAATTCCCCCTTACTCGCATGTGAGTCCGTTTGCATCTGTGTATGTGTGCATGCATATGCGTGTGTATGGATTTGTGCGTATGCGTGCGCGTTGGTGTGGCAGCATTTGTTGCTAATTTTATTGGTTGCGGCATTGCTGTCGTGTTTATTAAAAAAATTAAAAGTAGTAAATCTGATGGCAAGGAGTAATTTTTGCCAGGAAAAAAAGTATAAAAAAATGCAAAATAAAAGATTAAAAAAATATTAACAATAATGTGCGCGGATATCGCCGGTCAACCGGGCGGTGGCCGCACATACATATTAGCTTGCCATTCAACAGTGTCGTCAGTCACATTTGCACCGATGGAAGCTGTGCCGGAGTGAGGTCCCATGTCCGGCGTGTCTTTTCACGCAGACAATCAGACAAGCAGATGGTTAACAGTGTTAACGCGCTCATCAGTTCGTCGTTTATTGTCCAGCTGCTGCATTTGTATGGACACATGTACGTAATGCCGATAATGGAAATGGGCTCATGTGACCGATGATGAAGTGTGGTGATGGGCTTGCGATTATTGTCATCATCAGCAGTTTCGCAGTTCATTTTAATACCAACAAATGGAAAATCGTACCGTAAAGAGGCGCACAGTTAATTTTCATTTATTTCTCGGCCCATTTGTCTTATTTTGGCGAATGTGCCGATTTTTAATATTTTCAGAAAATCAAACTATTTGCTTTATTATAATCTACCACCAGGGTTTTACCTCTAAATCCATTTGCTGGGCTTAGTTTTCTTGCTTGCAGAAAAAAATTATATTTACTAAGGTGCGGCCATATTCCGAAAGGAGGCTGAGTGGCTGTCATCCCACACACTTCGGCCCGAATAGCCCGATTGTAATACCACTGATGCTCGTCCTTTCCACTCCCGTGGCTTCTGTGAACCAATGATGTAAGGAACTATGCCCAGTCCGGCAACCCTATTGGCCGAGAGACCTCTTCAATGCTGTAACGAAAGGCGAATCCGAGCGTGGAAAGCCTTTTTCTTGTACACAGGAGGTGTTCCACGTGGCCTTTTCTTCAATATCCTGACAGCTTCGACAAAAGTAATTAGACAATACCCTTCACTAAGCCACTCGTTGCATTTTAGTGAAATACAGGGTGGTTAAATTTCAAGGGCCGATGTTGAATGAGAACCACACCTAAACATCAAGTTTTTTCTGCATTTCATTTGACATTTTTTAATTTGAGACTAACTTAATTTGAACCATGGAAAGATACACAATCGAGCAACGCGTTAAAGTTATTCAGGCTTATTATGAAAACGGGCGTTCAAATCAGAAGCCTTTAAAAAACTGGCAACTATTTGTTGAGGCCACAAGTGATTCGATTTTTCCTAGACATGGTTGCGAACTTATCTCTACACCTCATAAAACTGATGAGTCTTAAATTCCGCTTGACAGATTAGACTGATAGCGCGACCTTAGGTTCCTCGAAGTACAATTTGAGCCCCAAAACACTGTTGATATCTCATTAGAGACTTCTAGAAAAGGCTATTAGAGACAATCCAAAAAATCCAACTTCTTCTCTTTATAAAATCAATGCAAACTTGGAAAAACATATCGATATATTAGCCTTAATACTCACACCTATATTAGATCGTGATCCAGTCTGGACACTTCACTGCTTTGCAACTGGCAGTTAGAACGAAAAAGGAGAACCCACGACAGTAGATTCTACGTTACCGGAATGATGCGATTTCTGCACGATCGTTTCACATACATTCACATACTCATCCAATCAGTCGTTGTTCAGACGGCAACGAAGTGTCATTGGTTAATTGTTTTCGTATATCACCTGAACAATATCAGTGTTTTTGCAAACACGGCCAAAGTGACGTCAGGCCATCAGCCGATTCTGTCAGATTCACTCAGAGCCGAATAACGGTCTATTAAAGAGCACACCTCTAAAAATCTTTTCACCAGGGCTTTTTCCATAAAGAAGCAGTCAGCTTGAATTAGGTAGGTAGGTATAGTGGCTGTTAATTGACACACCTAGGCCTGCTGTAGGCCCATTGTGATACCACCAGGGCTGCCCCCTCTCCTCACTCTACATTGTCCTCATTGAACCAACCTGTGCCGTTAATATATTGTTTATATTGGCTACTTCTACCAAATTATTCAGGGAACTTTTTCCTAAAATATTGAACCTTCTTCTATCCAGAGCCTTGCACCCGCATAGAAAGTGTTCTATAGTCTCTTCTTCTTCAATATCGTTCGTTACAGTTTCTTCAATATATAGACAACGAATGGGTGCTCCCAATCTACTGGCATGCCTACCAATCAGACAATACCTTGTTAGGACCGCAAGAAGATTTCTCATGTTTTTCCTGTTCAGTTTCAACAGTCGTTTTGTGCGGCGCATTTTCCATTCTGGCCACGTTGCACAGGCCAGGGCCTGTGTCCGTAGCCTGTTGGCAGCTCTTATAGTGTGTTTATCTATAAGCATGTTACAAGTTGTTCGGTTTGTCTGGTTGGTCGGTAATGTGGTACCCAATCTCGCTAGTTCATCTGCTTTGTAGTTGCCTACTATGTCTCTGTGACCCGTCACTCAGAGCAGGTTTATTACAAAGTACATACTGTGATAGTTCTGTCAGAATGTCGATACATTATTTTACTGTCTTCGAGTTAATATTAGGCGATTGCAAAGCTTTCAGGGCCGATTGGCTATCTGAATATATGCTTATATCTCTTGTTGTGAGGACACTTTTATTTAGGACAGGCAGGCCTTCCCTGATAGCCAATATTTCAGATTGAAATACCCTACAGT
This sequence comes from Anastrepha fraterculus, assembly GCA_037575425.1. Lineage (NCBI taxonomy): Eukaryota > Metazoa > Arthropoda > Insecta > Diptera > Tephritidae > Anastrepha > Anastrepha fraterculus. The sequence continues at coordinate 159,608 of JAYXIM010020157.1, read as the reverse complement.
GATCTGGTAGGCATAATGAAATATTGACATTCATTTCCTCAGAATGAAGGCCTCCGCCTACTTGTTCATTTAGCTTGGAACCATCAGTATAGATACTGATTCCACTGCTTTTATCCATTACCCAATTGCCCTAATTCTCTCAAGTTGTGGTAAAAGATGTGTTCACATGCAACTCTATGGAGTTACAAAAGTCTGTCATTTGATGATGGAATACCCCCGTCTAGTATTCTTGCGTAACCCATCCCTAAGTTAGAATATTCTCTTAACCTAAGTGCCGATTTCGCCGCCAGCTGTTTGCTGTAGGCCTCAATCTGTAATAAGTGCAGCATAAGATTCATCGCTGCCGTGGGCGTAGTCTTTAATGGCCCGTTTATGCAGAGACTAGCACCCCTTTGAATACTTAGAACAGGCATCCTGTTTTCTGGTGAACATGATTAGTTCTGTCTGGGATTTACGCCAAGAATTAATTGAATTAACTCAAAGTATTTCTGAAACTTAACCGAGCTCTTAGCTGCGGGCTCTGGGATGTTCATTTTGCTTTACCATTAAATTACACTAATCACTAATTTTTTAGTGATAGTTAAAAGAGGGGTTTCATAAGCATTATTTTGCAGTGTTTTAACTATCCGCTTATTGCATTAATTATTTAGTGCACTACGTCCAACCCTGACTGCGGTTAAGTTCATGGCGGAAATAGGTTAATATGGGTGGTTCTTTGGTTAGAGTTTCATGACTATATCCAGTCTGTGCGGTTTAGGAACCTTATTAGGCTGTTTTCATCTAAGCCAGACAGTTGTTCGAGACCCTCGAACAGCGGCTTGCCTCAATTTGAAGTCTATGGGAATACGAGTATATACCAGCTCTAATACCACAGTCCATTTTAGAGCCATCAGTATAGACTGTAGTGTCCAAGTTGTTTAGTGAGAATCCCTTATTCTATTGCTCCTTTAATGGAAAGAGAGTGGCAAAATTCCTATTGAATATTACCGTCGGGACGATGTAGTCAGTCCTCACCGAGATTAATTGAGTTTCTCGCAATAATAGACTGGCATGACCATAAGTTTTTTCTTTCCAGCGACCCACTTCATGCACCTAAATGCACTTATGACTGCCGTCTTCTTAATATGTAGATCTATTGGAAAACCGTGTGCCAATGCATTGAGGGCCTATCTGATTGCACCGATCGTTATTGCACAGGCTGATCTTTGTATTGTGCCGAGTAATTTGGTGTTGTAATCTCTCCCTAGAGCTTTCCACCGGACTACCGAGCCATACGATAAAATTCGTCGTATAACCGCCTTGTACAGTCTTAATGAATGCTTAGGTTGAGGAATACGTTTACAGGCATATAAAGCAATTTCAGCTTTCCTTACCAGTTCTTCGACGTTTAATTTCCAGCTAAGTTTGGAGTCCAAAATTATGCCTAAGTACTTTGCACTGGGTTGACCGTTAATATTTGGTACGGTAAGGATTGGTAAATCTGGTCGTAAAAAGCATGAGTTCTGTTTTACACGCGTTTAAACTTAGGCCATATCCTGTGGCCCAAGAGTTAAGCTCGCCTAACGCCCTTTGAATGATCCCACTGATCGTATTAGGACACAGTCCTGACGCCATTAGCACCACATCAGCAGCGTGCGCTTTTACCACACCTCTATTGAGATTTATTAAGATTTTGCTAATCACATATAACCAGAGGAGTGGAGCTATTACTCCCGCCTGTGGAGTACCCCTATGGGCTCTCTTAGTATTGTTGAGGTTATCTAAGGTTGATATTCATAAAAAAATAAATAGCACTACCTGCAATATCCACGCCCTTTTTACGGTATATTTTTCCGCGTTAATGTTAACGGAGGTTCGGTCCACCGCAGGCACTTGATATGAAAATTAAAAAAGAAATGTTTAAAAAGTCGAATAAAAGCGGAAATTGTCACAAAAAGACAAACGAGTAACAAACTGTGCGACAATTGTTGAAATAAAAATCGCAAATACTCGTACAAGTGAATGAATGAGTGAATAATGAAAAAAAAAAACAAAAAAAAAAAAAATAAAAAAAAATTAAAAAAATTGTTTAAAAAAGTTGAAGCAAAAGCGCGAGCTTACTGAAATGGTGTGGGCACGCAATTAACAGGATGAGCATATATACTACACACATACATACATACATACATACATACATACATAAATACATACACACATACATACATTCACACACACTCACACTTTTTTCCCCATTTAATTCTCGTTGTGCGCTTACAAATGGAAACAGCTGCGAGCGTGAGTGTGCCAGGATGTGCGCTTACAACAACAAGGCGTTCGTTTGCTGAATTTGTATGTGCAAGAATGTGAGTCGGATTGAGCTTAAATGTTTGTGTTTGTGTGTGTGCGACTTTTGTTTGATTGTACGCATTGCCACACATTATCAACCACTGTTTGGCAGTTTTCAGTTTTTCGCCGATTTTTTGTCGTTGACTTCTTTTTGTTGGTATTTTTGGCTTTTAACTTTTTGAATGAATTGCTTTTCCACGTTTGGTGTCAGTGTACAGCAGTTGATTTGCTTAATCGAATGACGGATTCATAACGACGCGGATGCAACAAAAGAATGTCGAGAGTAACACCGAAATCAAAGTAACAAAAGAAAAAAGAAAAAAAACAAACAACAAAAAATAACAAACGCGTATTGTGGATTGCGATTTTGTTTTTTTTTGTGATGTTATTGTAGTTGCAGTGCAAAGTCACGTCATGTTTGTGGTGAAAAAATTGGTGCGCTCAATTTGTGTATTGTGACAAGCGGCAAAAGCGCGAAGATCAAAGGATAACTGTTTTTCCACTTTTCCCAGCGCATATGCGAGGATGTGTGCGTGTGTGTGCGTGTGTGTGCGTGAGTATGTGACAATACTTTGATCTGAAATCTTTGATGGTTTTCCACATTTGTTCTGCATTTTTTCTACCCTTTTACGCGGCAGGCAGTGACAAAAATTACTTGCTTGAAGAGAGAGAAAAGTGCGCTGGGCAAGTGTAATCCTTTGAAAGCGCCAAAAATGCCGCCCTACGCACGCCCATTTTGCTGGCGCTTACACGTACACTTCTGAGCATTTGAAATTGTTGAAAGTTCACTTCCGTTTCCGAATTGCAAATTTGCTAAATATTCAACAGGTTCCCTCCTCTACTTTCGCACGCTTTGATAGCTGTGGCCACACACACTTCAGAGCACACGCACACACACACACGCCCATACTGGGATGCTCCCACACACACACACGCCCATACTGGCATACTTACACACACACACACCCACGCATGACTTGCCGCCGTTCACATATGTCTTGCATGTATGTATGTATGTGTGTGACATACTTACATACATATATCCCCTACTTGGTATTCAAATGAAGTGCGGAAATTCGCCTCATTGGCCAAATTGAAGTTCAAAGTTTATTCGCGCCAATCGTTTAACTCACACATCCTTACATCTCTCAATAAAGGAAGTTCAAAGAGGCACAGATGAGTGCGTGAAAATTCAATGCATGTGTTTTGAGAAAAATATAATAACGGGTGTAGTAAATTAGTTGGCAAAAATGCACATCTCAAGTGAAGTGAGTTCAACCACAAATCATCAGCAGCCACCGCCCGCCAACAGTGGTGCGCCGTCGAAACGCAATGCTAGTGCAAATAACACAAACAACAATAACAACAACAATAACAGTAGTGTTAATAACAACAATGCGAGTAGTAATAACAAAAAAGTGGTGGACACAAGTCCATACCTTACACCTGAAAACCTCATTGAACGAACTGTGGATGTGTTGTTGGCCGAGCATCCGGGTGAATTGGTGAAGACCGGCTCTCCGCATGTGGTAAGCATTCTGACAGCTTTATATGGAATTAAGAAACAATTTTTCAGTGCTAAACTAAATTTTACAAGGTTAACCCCTAGCCGTACGCGTGGTAAACAGATCAGAATAATAAAGGGTGGCTAAGTTTCAAGGGCCGGTGTTGATTTTGAATAAAATACAATTCTTTTAAGAAATTATTGTCATTTCTCTTTATTATGATAATATTGGTATGGTTCAATTACGTATGGAATAAAATATTGGCCAAATGGCCGCCACGGCCTCGGCGGCACACCTCCATCCGATGGTCCAAATTTTCGATGACGCTGAGGTATAATTGAGGTTCTATGCCGTTAATGTGCCGAATTATTTAATCCTTTAGCTCATGAATTGTTGCTGGCTTATCGACGTACATCTTTTCTTTCAAATAACCCCAAAGAAAGAAATCCAACGGTGTCAAATCACATGATCTTGGCGGCCAATTGACATTGCCGCGACGTGAGACTATTCGGTCATCAAATTTTTCGCCCAAAAGAGCCTTTGTTTCGTTAGCTGTGTGACAAGAGGCACCGTTCTGTTTAAACCATATATCGTCCACATCCATATCTTCCAATTCGGGCCATAAAAAGTTCGTTAGCATCTCACTATTCACAGTAACTGCCTGACTGGCCTCATTTTGGAAAAAATACGGCTCAATGATGCCGCCGACCCATAAATCGCACCAAACAGTCACTCACTCTTGGATTATCATTCGCCCAAATGCGGCAATTCTGTTTATTGACGAACCCACTGAGGTGAAAATGTGCCTCATCACTGAAGATGACATTCTTCGAACGCCCGTTTTCATAATAAGCCTGAATAACTTTAACGCACTGCTTGATTGCGTATTTTTCTATAGTTCAAATTGAGTTAGTCTGAAACTAAGAAATATTAAATGAAATGCGAAAAAAGGTTGACGTTTAGGTGTGGTTCACATTAAACATCGGCCTTTAAAATTTAACCACCCTTTATAAACTACTTTGTAACAGCAATTATGAGACTCGAGACTAACTCTGGTGGCGTACAGATAGAAACTAACATTCAATCACGACCCGCGCTCATGACGTTTATGTTTGATCCGACTATTTGTACACGACCTCGGTTCGTGATATCTACGTTTGGCTCGACGACCTATTCATGAGTTTGGCTCGTCATATTAATGTTTGGACCAAAATTTTCATCACGAATCAGACTCGTTAAAGCACGGCAAGGGGTTAATTTCGACTTAGGTTAGGTTAGGTTGGTATGGTTGCCCAAGGAATGAGCACACTTGGACGAAGAAAGATTCATCCTTTGTGATACCATTATAAAGGAGGTGAGGTGAAAGAGAAAGACCGATGGGATGCAGGGAGAGGGCGGGGAGAGGTAGTGCTGGGATAGTTAGGAGCGTGCCGATTACGAACGATGTCAGCGCTAGCCATATCAGCAGGCGTGGCAAAGAAGTAAGAGGCAAGATGTCTGGATCTTAGCCCCGCCAGAGCAGGGCAGCTAAGGAGACTTCGACTTACGAATTTCACCACTGAAAAACTGGAACTGTGCTGGTTAAGCATTTAAAAGCACAGTTTCATGGGACAAGTGAAGAAGCATCGAGGCTGGCCACGAAAAATATTGGTTGGGAGAAAATCATTATAACTCAAAATTTGTATAAGCTATTAAAACATTTTTTATTTATTTTATTCTTTAGAAAGTACGCTAATTCTTAAACAAAAAACTCCTATCAATTCTCTTTGTTATAAACAAAGGTATGGGGGGCTGTGTTCCTTTTGAGTTATATTAACTCCGTACTTTTCAGACCAGTTCATGGCAAGACGGCTATAAGGTACGTTGCTAAATCGGGCCAGAACAGAACTGAGTCTGTAGGTTGTTTTTTAAATAGCAGCAAACGTGTTTCCAAACCTTTTTTTGTTGGGACAAACTAGCAAGCCCAGCAGTCAGACAACATTAATTCCATTGTACTGCACCCGGGTTCGCTTTTTAATTTTCATTAAATCTACCCGTCCTCCGGAGAAATCTGAATAGATCTTGCGATGCCATGGAGCCAAGGTGGTCGCTGCTTAGTACATCAGTTCCAAAGCCTTCAATCCTGATTAGACGCACAGAAAGTGGTCCGCCGTCTCATCCTTCTCTCCATATGCTGGGCAGAGTGCAATGTCTGAGATGCCTACCTTATCCATGTGCCAATCAGCTGCCTACAGTCCCTTCTGCTTAGTAACTGGAGAAATTGCGACAGTCGGTCTGACATGACAGGTAACATCAGTTAGTTCATCTGCAGCCTCCCTGAGCCTGCCAAGCTCGCTTCTGGGTTGAAGTAACCAGTTTGGCAACCGTGGCTTTTATGGCTACAGAGGGGAGTGGCAAAACGGGTTCCAAGCCAATGAAGTTGGCCTCAGAGCCCATCCTAGCTAAAGAGTCAGAGATCTCGTTACTCGGTTACACGATACCCATCAGGATATTATGTCTACCGACGTAGTTCAACCTGGATTTGCAGTACTCAACTACCCTTAATGTGGCCTTAAAGTGGTTGGAAGGTTTTGCAGATTTGCTGTCGTTGCAGACACAGATCTGCTTCCCAGCTGTTTTCCACAACGAAGTACATTGCTTCTTGAACAGATGCGTACATTCCAAAAGCAAAGTGTAGTTTTGTTCCGCAGCATTCCACGCAGGCACCAGAGCCGGAACTGTGCCTGGTCTCGGAGCTATCCGTGAAAATGCGAAAACAGTGTTTGCCCACAATTGAGCTTCTGTCAGCACCATCACTCTGTCAGCACTCTTTTCAAGTACAACTCCTGATGGCATGGAGTCAAGGGGCATGAAGAGGGTCGTTGGATCGAAGTCCATGCCTTCTCGGTTGTCCAATGAGGGACAGGGGCCGTACCAATTCCCATTGAGTTTCAGCCTGCAGATGGCCGCCAATGCCTCTCCTTGGATGAAATAAATAGTGGTGGTAGACTAACCAGGGCATCTAAAGCCGGGTTTGAAGTAGTCGGAAGAGCTCCAAATTTTACTGCCCAAATTTTGGACAGAGTTGACTAATTTAAGGCTGACCTAGCCAGCTCATCCATGATGCAATTTCCAGGAACTATTCTGTGTCCAGGGACGTAGACAACATTTTCAGTGCACCGCTTCGCCAGTGCATTTAGCCATACTGGCTACTGGCTACTGACAATTCAAATAGAAGAATTATTATTGCGTTATGGGATCGGCTGTGCTAAAACGGACGATCCTCTGATCCACAATGCAACCTCTTTTATACAGCCTCTTTAAGCTATTAACACAGCTTGGTTCAGCTGCAGCACTTCTCGGTAAATGCCACTTCTGATCTTACTATTTAGTTCTGAGCCATCAGTGAAGTTATCTATAGCCCCTAGGTCAAGGTGCTTAACGTTATCTCACTCACATCATCCTGGGATTCATGCCGAAAAATTTGATTCAAGGCAGAATGTAATCTATCTATGCGTGCAATCTAAATTTACAGAGTAATCTATCTACATGTTTTCGGAAGAGTTCACAGAGAGTGCACAAAATCAATATACCACAATCAACTGAAAACTTTTCACAAGCCTTAGTTCAAATTGATTAACACCAATTATTTGTTTGATAATAGACATTTTTTGTTGTTTGCAATACAAAAATTGATTTAATTCCTTTAATTTTCTCATTATTTCCGCAGGTATGCACAACCTTACCCACACATTGGCGCTCGAACAAAACGCTACCAATTGCCTTTAAAGTACTCGCTCTGGGCGAGGTGATGGATGGCACAATTGTGACAATACGCGCGGGGAACGACGAGAACTTCTGTGCGGAGTTGCGGAATTGTACGGCCGTAATGAAAAATCAAGTGGCCAAATTCAATGATTTGCGCTTCGTCGGACGCAGTGGACGTGGTAGGTTGAAAGAAAAATGAATATTGGTGGATGAATATTTAGGATGACGTGTGAATAACTGTGAATAGCGATAAATATATTTTTTTGTTAAATAATTTGAATTTTAGGTATTTAATACATTATCGCGTACTGAGAAGTGAGCCAGATGAGAATGTTGTTGTTTTGAGGAGGGAAGGAAAAGTACAATTTTTTTTCGTTGTGGCTGAGAAGCAGTTTTTCATGGGGTTTTCTTTATGGAATTAATTAAAATTTTGATCAATTAACTTAAGCGATATTCTGTTTAAGCCTGCAGTCCGATGTACATATTTTTAACTATTTTTTGAAACTATTTTTAAGGCGCATTTTAAGCCTTAACAAATGGTATTTGAAACCAACTAAGAGAAGAACCAACTACTAAAACTTTAAGTTCACAATCCGAACTCTTTCCTAATTCCCACCTGGCTGGAGCATGAAATGCTGACTTGTTGTTGAAATTGAAGTTCCTGCATTAATTTTCTCCCTCTCCACAAAAATCCCAAAATTAGCAACAAACATTTTATTTTTTAACATGGTTTCCTTTTGACTCAATGCACTTTGTCAAATATTTTTCTAATTTCATGCTGTGGATTTCTAAATCGAGTAAATCAGTGGTGAATGCTTCCAATTGATGTCGCAGAGTCACCGAAATACTTTCTTCTTATAGCGCTGTTTTTAACTCTGGGCAAGTTTAAACAAAAATCAAAAATTGAAATTTGTTTTTTAAATAAAATTTTTTTGTTTGAAAAAAATTTTCTTAAAAAACAAATTTTAATTAAAAAAAAGAGAATCTTTAAAAACAAATTTAGATTAAACAAAAAAAAAATTAAAAAAACAAATTTCATTTTTTTATTTATGTTTAAACTTAAAAAAAAAAAAAATTTTTAATTAAATTTTTTAATTAAATTTTTTTTTGGGAATTTTTTTAAATTTAATTTTTTTTTTTTAACTTTTTGTTTTGTTTAAACTTGCCTAAAGTTAAAAAGGAAGTAAAAAAAAATCGTTTTGTCTAAAAAAATAAATTGCAACTTTGATGAAAAAATTAAAAAAAAAAACAAGTTTTGACCTTTTATGTGTTTTCTATTTCAATTTAATAATATTTTGAGAAAATATAGTTCACACTAAAAAAATGTTCGTAAAAATTTTTCTTTACTTCGGGCAAGTTTAAAAAATGATCAAAAAAGTTTCATCAAAAATTCAAATTTTTTTTATAGAAATAATATTTTTTTTCGCTTTTTATCAACCAAATTTCAATTTTTTTTAGAAATTTTTTTCCGCCAAGTTTAAAAAACATCAAAAAAGTTTCATCAAAATTTTTTTTGTAGAAATAATTTTTTTTTTAATTTTTTATCAACCAAATTTCAATTTCTTTTGGAATTTTTTTCGGCCAAGTTTAAAAACGATCAAAAAAGTTTCATCACAATTTCAATTTTTTTGTAGAACAATTTTTTTTTTCATTTTTTATCAACCAAATTTAAATTTTTTTGGAAATTAAAAAAAAATGTTAAAAAAGTTTCATCAAAATTTCAAATTTTTTGTGTAGAAATAATGTGTGTTTTCATTTTTTATCAACCAAATTTAAATGTTTTTTTAGAAAATTTTTTTGGCCAAGTTTAAAAGAGATCAAAAAAGTTTCATCAAAATTTCAATTTTTTGTAGGAAAAATTTTTTTCTTTCATTTGTTATCAATCAAATTTCATTTTTTTTTGTATAAAAAGTTTTTGTTTTCATTTTTTATTAACAAAATTTAATTTTTTTTTAGAACATTTTTTCGGCCAAGTTAAAAACAAAATCAAAAAAGTTTCATCAAAACTTCAAAATTTTTTTGTATAAAATGTTTTTTTTTTCATTTTTATCAACCAAATATAAATTTTTTTAGAACATTTTTTCGGCCAAGCTTAAAAAAGATCAAAAAATGTTCATCAAAATTTAAAATTTTTTTTGTAGAAATAATTTTTGTTTTCATTTTTTATCAACCAAATTTCAAATTTTTTTCGGCCAGGTTTAAAAAAAGATCCAAAAAGTTTCATAAAAATTTGTTTTGGAGAAATAATTTTGTTTTCATTTTTATCAACCTAATTTCGATTTTTTGTTTGGAATTTTTTTTCGGCCAACTTTAAAAAAAACATCAAAAAAGGTTCATCAAAATCTCAAATTTTTTAGTAGAAATAATTTTTGTTTTATCATTTTTTATCAACGAAATTTAAATTTTTTGTAGAACATTTTTTCGGCCAAGTTAAAAAAATATCACGAAAAGTTTTATCAAAACTTTAATTATTTTTTATATAAAATTTTTTGTTGTTTAAAGTTTTATCAACCAAATCTTAATTTTTTTAGAAAATTTTTTCGGTCAAGTTTAAAAAAGATAAAAAAAATCATCAAAATCTCAAATTTTTTGGAGGAAATAATTTTGTTTTCATTTTGTATCAACCAATTTTCAATTTTTTTTAGAAAATTTTTTCGGCTAAGTTTAAAAAAGATCAAAAAAGTTTCATCAAAATTTCAAATTATTTAGTAGAAATAATTTTTGTTTTTTCATTTTTTATCAATCAAATTTAAATTTTTTTTATATTAGTTCATAATAATAATGTTCATCATCAATTCATCAATGTTTCTTAACTTTGGGGAAGCATAAAAAAGCTCAACAAATTTTCATCAGAATTCAATTTTTTGTCTTAGAAATTTTTTCTTTCATTTATTTTTGGGAAAATTTTTAAAATTTTGATGAAAATGTTTTTATTTTGTTTATACCAGTCCGTAGTTTGAAACTTGTATTTAAGTGATTTTTGTATTTTGCTCTCATAAAAAATTATTCAAATTAAATAGAAAACAAAAAATTGTCAAAACTTATCAATAAGTCCCTGTGCCATAATTTTTCAATGCACTGTATGTACATATGTACATATATGCTACTACTTATGTCGTTAAACTATTTGCATTCACTGTGGTACTGGTTGCTGACTTGTTCTTGGCGCATGAACTACAACATCTTCAGACCGTTGCCTATCGGCTTTTTGTAGCCAATCCATCATGGCCTGCCGCTCAATGCGATTGCTAGGCTGCTTGACTGCGTAAATTGCGTTTTTTGCTTTCAATTTCTTTCAAACTCAAATGGAGGGTGGCGAGAATGGCGATTGAAATTAAGCAACTGTAGAAAAGAAAGAAAAAAAAGCGGACCGGCTCATTGATTTCGACTGAGCAGTGGGCAGTAGACGAAGTGAAAGCGAAGAAAATCACTAAACAGAAAATTAAATCACCGTAGCTGTTTATTTTGAGCTCCACAAAGTACCTGCCCATTCCAACTGAAACGCAAAAAAAAGGACTTGAATGATTTTCTTTTCTTGATGTATTTATATGGAAGTTTCTTTTTAATTTGGGGGGATGCGCATGTCGTTAGGTAAGTGGTGGAGGGCTGACGGTTGTGAAGTAGATTATTCGTGGCGTTTGACAATTTGCTCATTAAGCAATGTCGGTGCGTCAAGCGAGTATTTTTTCTGCTCTTTTTGGTGTTTTTTATTTGTCCCTTTGCAGGCCACCATTTTTAATGTCTCTGCAAATGCCGAATGACATTTTAAATGCTGTGCCAAGTGGCAGATAATGCCCAAGGATTTGCTGGCAAATAAGCTTTTTCGCCTTTACAGATTTGCATTTTTTTTTTTTTTTTTTTTTTTTTTTTGAAGTGGCGATGGCTGGCAGAGGCGTACTTTTTGCTTTTGGCCCGACTAGAGAGACCCTTCTTTTATTTATTTACTATGGGATTTGTTACAAAAAGTTACCAACGAATGAATTTAAATTGGATGCTGGTTATAATCAAATCTAAACCCTTTCCACTCACTATTGCCGAACTTTTGCATATTTACAAAAGGATTACTAGGGTCAGCGACAGTTACGCGCATCCTTTGCATGTCAAATCGTTTGAACAAAAAATTACAAATAAATAAAAAAAATTAAGAAATCCTTTTAGTCCCCAAAAGGCAGTTGCCTGCGGATTACAAATCGTTCTTAATGCACAAATGCTAAGCTCTTAAATTATGCGCTTATTTTGAAAATTGTTGATTAAGGAAGAAAAGTAATCTCTGGAAATTCTAAGCAAGCAAAATATATCCCAGCCACATTGCTAATACTGCACTTACTATAATACATTTTGAGTATTAGGTTTGTGTGGAGAGCAACTGCAGGTGTTGACCAACGGCTTGAGTGGTTGGCATTAGTTCATATCGAAGTGTGACCAACTAAAAGTTCGTCAAAGGGATAACAAATAATTTTATGCACTTTTGCACTAAAGTAATTTCCATTAGAATTCCCATTGTATTCGCCTGCTTTGCCTGCGAAAGTGCGTTCGGCAGCTGTGCATTAGTAATTAATTAACAACATTCCACTAAGCTCTCGTCTGTGCTGCACTCTTCCTCACAGCCGGCTTATTCGTTTAGAGCTCTGATGAACTGGACGCAAGCTGTTGCTGGCTAATTTTAATTAATTTTATTTTATGTAGCTACAAGATAATGATAAGATCGCCAATGTATTTTGCATGTATGTGTCTCATGTGGTGTTGTTGGACGAATTGCACACTGCAGTGGAATTCACTTAAAGGGTTGTTCGTTTTGTGGCTTGAGTGATAAATAATTGTGTTGTTAAGCTGATTAAGATTAATGAAATTTTGAAATTTGAAAAGGTCGAGCCAAGGAGCACCAGGCGATTTGGTGGCTCCTAAAACACTCAGGCTAAAAAGCCCATTGTATTTAAAGCTCTGGAAAGGGGGGATGGAGGAAAGTATCAGAGAAAGAGATAAGAAAGAATAGAGACAGAGATAGAGATAGTTAGTCCTATGAGAATTTTCCCGATTGTTTGGCAAATCTCAAAATAACCTCCAGTGTGAGACAACGAATATTATTCATTCTCTTGGCATCGGAACCCAAAAGACGTAGCCGTGCTCCAGCAAAGGCAGGACACTCACAGAGAAAGTGCTCAGTGCTATCCGCCTCCTCTAAGCATGACAGGCATATTGGGTCCTCAATGATTCCAATTGTGCCGACCCCATGGGTTGTGTCCTGTAATGATACCGTCCATCAACCGAACGTCTTTCCTTCTAAGTTTTAGTAGAAAGTTTGAGAGTTTTCTGTTCGGACTTGTCACAAAACACTTTGCAGTTCTGCAGCGCTCTAGACCGGACCATCGCTTTTTATGTAGATTCGGTTTTTATGTCCATTCGGCCTACATAATCGCTGATCCAATTCTTGATCCCTCCGGAACTGGTTCCGATTATTGGCTCTGGCCCCTTAGGGGCACCGCTGATCCACGGTTGGCCAATTCGTCGGCAATTTCGTTTCCTTGAACATCGGAGTGTCCCGGAACTTATATAAGTACAAGCCTGTTTTGTCTTGCGACAGAGTTAAGCTTCTTCTTACATCGTTGACCATTCTTTGAGGTTTGCTTCGCGTTCTCCAGGGCTTTCAGTGCAGCCTGATAGTCACTGAAAACTTCAATCTGTTTCCCGCTCCATCTTCTCTCTATTATCCATTCGCCTACTTTCAGGATGGCAAAAACTTCTGTTTGGAAAACAGTTGCCATTTCCCGCATAGCATAGTGATACTTATTACTATCGTTTAAGTACCATCCGGCTCTAGACCCTATTTCATTCTTGGACCCATCGGTAAAGAAAATATCCGTTGCTCCATTGCTCACGCAAGGGAAATCTGACATCAAATTTCCTCCCAAATGAAACTGTGGGTATCAGGTCATTTTTAGGTGCCAAAAACAGTGGATACAGCTCAGATAGCAACTTAAAGATTTCTCTGTGTTCCGATTAAGATTAAAACAAAAACACTTAATTTTTATATATTCAATTGGCGCTTACATGATTTTTGGGTGTTTGGCTCCGAGCTCCTTCTCCTTTTTATGGTGTGCGTCTTGATGTTTTCCCACAAATAGAGGGACCTACAGTTTTAAGTCGACTCCGAATGGCAGATATTTTTATGAGGAACTTTTGCATTGCAGAAATAAACTCGGAGGCTTGCCATTGCCTGCCGAGGAGCGACCGCTATTGGAAAAAACTTTTGATGTATCATGTACGTAGATTCGAGCCTACGCACTCCCGAATGGTAATCACGCCGCAACTCATTCACATTGGCTTTTGGGCCTTTCATTAGTTTATACAATTTAAAAGCAAAGCAAAAATTTAACTTGCCTTATTTTACTTTTATTTTAAGGAGGAGGGGTTGAGTATATGTGGACTATGAAAGTGACTGATTTGCGGTTGTGTTCGCCTCTTTATGCTTCTGATAAAGTTCATCCGCTTTTTCATATCAAGGCCTGCTTTATCAGCAGGCGTAAGAAAAAATTGAGAACCTAGTTGCTTAAATCTTAGTCTCGTGAGAGCGCGGCAGTTAAAGAGAAGGTACTTAGATGATTCCACCTCATTTTTCATACAGCTGAATCAAAAAGCACGCGAAGTAATTCCAAATCTCACGACATACATCCACGAGGTGATAATGCTCCGTAAGGACACCCTAGAAGTTTGAGAGCTGAGTTTTTGCCATCCTCAGAATAAGCTCCGAAAGCCTCCGATCCACACGTGGGTAGAAGAATTTCGCCACCTTACTAGTTTGTGTACTTGCCTAGCGCTCGCGATGACGTGATGAGTTGACTCGCAGCCCTTCGCTCCTGGAGTAGAGCACAGGTCGTCAATGGGATCCCAATCTTCTCCTTTCGCGGGGAAACTACTTCACAGATTCCTTGTCTGGAGAGCCCGTCCGCTTCGCAGTATCCCGCATTTTGTGTCATTTTCCCGATTAGCCTTATGTCAAAGCATTCAGATCTTTCAGATGCAATCGAAAGAGAAACTAGGCATTCCCTGACCAGTTAGAATGCACCATAATTGAGTCCAGCGCCCTAATTGCCGCTTGGCTATCGGAGTAAAAATTTTCTTTCTTAACAGTTATTAGGCAAATGATTAACCAATCAGCTGCTTCTTTGATTGCAACTACATGCGTGCAGAAAAACGCCTTCGCCAACCCTTCCAACCTCTTTAAGCTATCCGTGAACAGAGTCATCTAACCCTTGTCCCTGTTGCACCCAGTTCGCTCCTCCCTTGATGGTATATGGGTGGCGAAAGTTCTGCTTGAACTAAGCGAGGGTACACACTGAACCGTTGTCAGGGGTATGAATGCAAAGTTTTTAAGGATACTTGAGTGTCCGTAAGTAAGGTCGAGCTTGAAGTCACGTTCTTGGTGTATAAGTTTTAAATATTCTTATATTTCTAAATCTGTTTTGTCGCCCTCAAACCGCAATACACTTTGCTGTTAAACTAGATTTCCAAAACGAGCTTCAGTTCGAGAAGTAATCGACGTTGAATTGCGAAATGATCTGAATAGTCAGAAGTCACACGATGCTAAATCAGGGTTTGGAACTATGCGGTGGTTTTAGAACTGTGTCGTTGCCAATCGTAATTAGGTGCTGGAGAAACTGCTAGTAATTATTATCGCTTTCAATTTGATTGAATTCAAGCTGCATAAACCCTTTCACTATCCATACAATTGAGTCTTCCATTGTGCCAGTCTTTTTCTGTCAGCTTCTTCTCAGGTCTCTTGCGACTTTTTTATTTATAGCGAACTCAAAGCTTAATTTTTTTTATAAAGGAAATTTTTCCTTACAAAACAGATAGAAGTTGTATGTTGGAATCCAATCCGGCAAATGCTCAGCGCTGCAATGTTCTGCCGTCTAGAAATCTCTTAAGAGATAATCTGAATCGCAAAGCCCTGTTATGCTGCCGCTTCAGCGCTCAGATTTAATAGTGTGGCGCTATGGAAGAACCGACAGTGCGGTCGTGCCTCTATACTACCTACTATGAATAGTTATAATCAAGAAATCTACTACTTTTCCCCTAAACACACCTTTGACAAGCTTTTCAAGACTAACATCCCGTCACGAAAAGAGTGCCAAACTCAAAGACCTTGGAGAAGAGGAGAAATCAATTTTTACGCGGATGGATCTAAGCAAGAAAATAAAGTAGGCTATGGAGTTTTTTCAAACGAATTAGGACTAAAACTATGTGTCGGACTTCCGGACTACTATGGCGTCTACTAGGCAGAAGTTTTAGCCATAAACGCGATAACTGTGTACCTCCTTAACACACGCGCCGTATCAAAAACTACGATAAACATCTTCTCGAAAAGCCAGCCGGCCATCAAATCGATGGAGGCCCCTATACTAAGATAAAAGGTTGTTCAGGAATGCCTGGCAGCTCTTATTTAGCACCGTCTTTAAGGTCAGTTTTATAAGGGTTCCGGGACATAGAGATATTGGTGGAAATTGCAAGGTCGATGAGCTGGCCGGAAAGGGTACTAATCATCCACTGTTTGAAAACTGAGGCAATATTGGAATTCCTATGGCAACTTGCAAATTAAAGATAAAAAAATTGTATTCTTCAAGAGGCTAATCGGCCATGGAGAGAAGAAAACACTTGTGTTACAAACCAGTTAATTTGACCGCAAATAGATAAGAAAAGATCAGAAGAATTGCTCAACTTCTCAGGAGAGAAAATCTTGAAGTTCGGGGCTTGTGTCGCCGATCATTGGCTGTTAGGTAGGCACTCTTCTAGGCTTTCTCATGAGAACTGTAGAAGTTGTAGAGGCGAGGAAGAGGACGAAATTGAATAACTCTTCCTCTGTAATTGTCTGGCCTTAGCTAGGAGTATGGCGAGGTCGTTAGGACAATACTCTTTTGACTCTCTTACGGAACTATCGGTGTGGGGATAAAATCTAAAGATTAAGAGCATCTAAATGCTTTCATGAAAAATGAACACTGAGGTTCTCGTGTCACAACGGACTGCGACAAAAACGTAATCTAATCTATACTGCAAAGAGATTCTCATGCATTAACTCAAGGCCTCTTCTATTCGCTATTTCACCGCTCGCATTCTCTATGCTCCATTAACTTGACGAAAAATTTGCATGCGAAAGCAACAACAAAGTTACCGAGTAAGACTCGCCACTAGCGTGTGTGGCTATAGTTCATTAGATCGCACCGAATACTTCGATATCAGACTAATTTGGGTTCCCGGTCACAGCGGCATTGAGGGAAACTGCTGGGCTGATGAGCTGCCTAGACAAGGAACCCAGGAGACGATTTCGTCGCAGAATGAGAGGAATGGGGTTCCCTTAAGAACCTGTAGTTTGCTCTTGGAAAGATGGGCCTCGAGTCACCTCAGCGAGAGCTGGGCTAGTGCGTAAACGTGCAAGGTCGCGAGATCGTTCTGGCCACGGGCAGATCGGGGACGCTCGAGGGAGCTCCTAAGGCTAACAAAGCCACAGCTCTCGAGTTTGATGGGTATCCTTACCGGACATTGTCTGTTAGGTGTCCATGCGGGGAGACTTGGGATTGCCTCAAGCCCGTTCTGCAGAAACTGTTTTGAGGACGAGGTGGAATCATCTCAACACCTTCTTTTCAGCTGCCCTGCTCTCCTCCGGCAAAGGTTTAGACATCTGGGCCCTCACTTTTTCGCGGTTATAGCGGGTTTAAATATCATACATCTGGTGAAGTTCATCAGTAGCTTGATCCGCTTAATTACGAACGTAAGTCAGCCACCGTCGGCGGCGTCGTGAGTGCATAGTCATCATCCCCTAATCTCAAGGCTCCTTCTTCCTTCTCCTTTCTCCTGTATGACATCTCAACAGACGAATTTTGAGTATTTTTCCAAGTGGGCCCCAAGAAAGGGCATCCATTTAAGGGGGGCGCCTGGTTTATAAGGTCAAAAAAATCAATTTTTGTTTTTCGTTTTCAGAATATTCACACAAAGTTACAGAGCCTAATTTTCAATATTTCCGTAGATACAAAGCCAAAGGTAGACGAGCGTTAGGTAGTTACGCTGTGACCGGACAGCTATAGTACAAACTTTATCTTCTTTTCTCGACTTTTCATTTTTATGATTTCTTTGAATTGGCGTACATGAATGAAAAAAAGCTAATGAACCTTTTGAAATGAATCATAGTATTAAATTATCTTCTATTTGAACTACCAAAATAGTAAAAAAAAAATTTTTCTAAATTTATATACCAAGTTGAAGTGAATTTTTTTTTTATAGAAAGGCATTTTATTCTTTAAAACCTCCAACAAGTTGAAATTTTGGAATTTCTCTCAGTTTTCTTAGTTCATCTAGAATAAAAAATCATGATAATTAGAAATCCATTTGAATTTTTTGCTTTAGATAATAATTACGAGCTGTATCTTCTACGCCAGTTGGAAACTCCAGCGTTGCAGCGCTCTACTAATTTCTATGTTAAACATTTTTTTCAACTTATTTTAACCAGTACAAAAAGTTTTTATATTTTTTAAATGCTCATTAAAAGATGGAAAAAACTTTGCAGTGCTAAATTAATTTTTTCCTTAAAAAAAAAAAAATCGCAAAGAGATGCAATTTTTAGACCTCATAAACCAGGCTCCCCCTTAACTTAACCTAACCCAACCATTTTCATTCATATTAATTTCCAGTGTTGCAAAGTGCATGACCCTTTACAGGTATCCGTGAGATTAGTACACCCATATGAATGTAGAGATGTGTATGAGTATGTGTGCATAGGTGTGCTCATTCGACCGGAAATGCATAATCCCACAAACAGCAACAACAGCTAATGAATTGCTATGTAACTATGCACGAGCTTAGTAATACACTGGCTGCGCTAATGCTTAAATGTTAAGGTGTATTAGTGCATTCCCCCCCTCCCATACACACAATGACTATAGTGGCTTCGCTATTTCACTCCATAACTACTCGCCTCGATGAGGGCTGTCCATTTTGGAGATTGGGAGCGTCGCCATACAAAGCACTTAAGTTGAGCTGCATTGCGTTGCATCTTTGCATTTTCTAGTACCTTCGGTGGGTTGTGGCAACTTCACGCATTACACGGTCATCTTGCCATTTGCCACTTGCCACGCTGTCAATGTGCACTCACTTGCCGAACATGCAAAGCAGTAATGCAGCAGTGCAACAACACTTAGCAACAACAAGCGCAAAGCAAAGCGAGCCACTTCATGTTGTATTGTATTTAATCACTTCAAGTAATCATTAGCGTAGTTGTAATTATTTTGTAGTAGCTGAATGCATAGACACATCGATGCGTGTGAGTAGATGCGTGCATATGCAAAGCATTGTTGTTGTTTTTGTTAGGCGTTAAGCACTTGCTGATTTGCAGAAAATGCATTTGGAAAATTGCTTACCCCCCACCACCCGCACGAATGCCAATGAAAGTTGAAGTTTTCAAACAGGCATTCGAAAGCGGATTAATAGGGATGCACCCAAGTGTTTGCGGTACTTCATGGGGGGAGCAATGGGAGTAGAAGTGTGTTAAATACATATCCACATAGGCGTAACCGTTTCATTGTTGTGGCAGTTGCGTGGCTGGAAGGGCAGTGTTACTTCCTGTGTTGCTTCCTCGTACAGAAATCACTGAAGCGTTGACAATCACTTTATTAATATTTGATTATTATGTTTTCCGGAATTTTAATTGTAGACTTAATTAATTTCGCATGATTTGATGCAGAATGCATTATTAAGTGATAACCGGTTGCTGGAGGTTACCTGAACGGCTGGGCTTAGAAATGATTTCATTTAATTCCTGATATCCAAGAAGGATTGCTTGCTTTATTCTATAAAAATAAAAGCTGATGGCTGTAGGACTAATTGACTAACAGTTTGATATTGATAAATGGCGACAATCCCCAGTACTTTTTGGAGTCCAAGTTTAACAAATTTGTATTTGAATTTCTACTGCGTGTTACCCCAAGCCGCATATCGTCGCAATTCCTCGTAAACGGTGTGAGACCGAAATATTATGGAAGAGCAAAAAACTAATTTTTGAAGTGAAACTTCTTAGGCCTCGATGGGCGAGCGAGAATAGAGAGTAAAATTTCAAGGCTATGCAACGTTTTGGGCATTTTCGTTCCGCTAGAGAGAAAAAAGATATAACGTAGAGGAAATGGAGAGAGAGAGAGCTATACCTTATATATGTCTTAGAACCACTTTAGGCTCTTTTTCCTGAGCTTTTCCTTGTGGTTGCTAATTTCTAGTGAGAAATAGCACTGCCCACTTTTTGGCGCTTGTTTGTTCATGCAAACTTGTAGGAAATATATTTTTGGTGCCTACTTTTTGGCGTTATATTTCCTTGGGCATTTTCTGGTCCCAATTTTTTGGCGTTTTTTAGTGCCTACTTTTTGGCGCTTATTTCCGTTTCCTGGCTAGTGCTTGTGCGTACTATGAAGTGCTATCCATTCCGGCGCCGGATTTATTGGTATTGCCTTGCGGTAATTTTTTGTCGTTGCTGCGGTCCTGGAACCGCTGCGTTTGTGCGGGTGATAAACGCTCAGAGTAGTGCGCGTTGTTGCCACGGTGAGTGTCCAGCGTTTACCTACACCGGTTGACCTTTTCCGGTTTTTGTAAATTTTGTCTATTTGTATTCTCAGCAAATGTTGTGAATTCATTTAGATATATATTCTTTCTCTCTCTCTCTCTCTCTCGCTCATTCTCTCTCGGGTGTCTCCCTCTTTCTTTGCCTGCATTGAAAGTTTCACTTCTGTTCTGTGTACTACGCTACAAGCACTTTTTTGTTTGTTTGTTATAGTTAATGGATTGGTTTTACGCATCATCAACAATGGGGAGTTAACATATAAAAAAAAAGATTTCAGGCTTCGAACAGCTCCACTATACGGGGAAGGAATCCAATCAGGAACATCTTTTAACCCTTTTTTCGGTCTTGGTTCGTGCGGCAGCTTCCATTGAGATGATTGAGCTTTGGTTTCCATGTCATCACCATAAACCCATGATTCGTCACCAGTTATTTGGCAATGTTCATGGGATGCTGCTTTTGGTCGAAATTGAGCAGTTTTGGTACGAATTTTGCGACGACCCGTCTCATGCCCAAATCATTGAAAAAAAATCGTATAGCTCGAGCCAACCGATATGTCTAGGTCCTCAGTAACTTCTCTAACGGCGATTCGACGATTGGCCAATACCATTTTCTTCACTTCATCAATTTTTTGTCTGTTGTTGAAGTTCTCGTGCGTCCGGCATGGTTTTCGTCGTTCACATCTTCTCGTATGAGTATTCCGAGTATGAAAGAAATTATAGGAAGCGGTAAGCGCATTTGCAGCTCAGGTATGTCTAAAAATTCACATCGCCAAAACGAAGACTGTTGCATCAATACCACAGGAGCCCTCTATAAATATGTGGTACAAACATCGAATAAGTAGAAGAATTTTGTTATCTCGGGAGTTTCATTAATTAAGGCGGCGGCTCGGCAGCTGATAAACGTAACCGAATATCAAAAGGCCGTGCAGTGTTTGGCATATTGGACAAGGTGTGGAGGTCACCACATATATCTAGGCGCATGAAACACAAACTATTCGAGTCCAATGCCAAGGCAGTTGTTTTATACGGATGCGAGACTTAAAACGCGTCTGTGCGGGATATTGGTATATATGAAATGAGACTTTTTTCAATTTCAAACGTTTATTAATAAAAAATGGTTACAAATTTTATCTTCAAAATAATAGCCATCGCTAGCGACACATTTCTCCCATCTCTCAGGCAATTTGTGGATGCCCCACCAAAAAGAAATCGGCGTCTTTGGCCGCAAACCAATCATCGAGCCATTTTTTGGCTTCTTCGTGAGAATTGAAGCGCTGCTCGGAAAGTGCGTGGCCCATCGATGCAAACAAATGATAATCGGAAGGCGCCAAGTCTGGTGAGTAAGCCGCATGCACCATCGGTTCCCAATCGTGCGTCTTCACCAATTCCCGGGTCGCTCTTGTTCGATGTGGCGGTGCATTGTCATCAAGAAAAATAACTTTGTGACGCCGATCGGCATATTCTGGGCGTTTTCGGTGTACAGCGCTGTTCAAATCGGCCAATTGTCGTTGGTAGCGTGCACCGTCAACTGTTTCACCTGGTTTTAATAGCTCGCACCAAATCATACCACACTGATCCCAGAAACCCACACAGCATTGCCTTGCGGCCGAAGCGATTTGGTTTGGCCGTTGTTTCTGGCTTGTGGCCGGGCGGACCATACGATCGTTTACGCTTGGGATTGGGGAAATACACCCATTTTTCATCACCCGTAACGATTCGATTCAAAAAAAGACTTCCTTTTGACCCGGGAAAGCAGCATTTCACAAGTGGTTTCATGATGTCCGCAAATCGTAGTTTGAATGCACGAAATTCAACATTTTTACGAGCGACAGAAATGCATTGTTGTATGAAACGTAACAAAAAACCAACTGAATATTGTTGACAGATGACAGACGAAAAAAACAAGACATTTGGGAAGGTTTAAAAGTACTCCTAGCGACATCTATGGACTAATAGCTGAAAGTATAGGTATATACCTTTTTATCAACACAGCCTTCATAGGAGCCCTTTTTTGGCCTAACACTGTCTCTAAGAACAATCTCTAGGTTTTTACAAAACAAACGCCTGCCCACCCAATGGAGACATCACCAAAGCAGCTTTAGACCGGCAACCGCAAGGAAGTCATATATGTGGCAGATCATTGTACACGTGGAGGCGGCTAGTCAAAGGAGGAGCGCTACAAGCAGGTCGCTCTTGGCGGCAAGTGAAATTCCAAGCTTTAAACAAATATATTTTTGGATTGTTCGTTAAGGCCTTATGTTCCACCTAGGGGTCTATCTTTTTAAATGCAAAAATGCATACATATACCATATATAAATCCAAAACCCCTCTACTCTTCAATCTATAATAAAAACTTTTAAAAGTTCACAAAAAAAAAAAAGACACTAAGAACCACAACGAAAGTTGTGGTCGAATTTCACCAATCACCTGACTCTGTCCATACTTGTAAGTCTGTAAGATGCTCATTACTTTTAAAATGAACAGAAATAAAAAATGTGCAAGACTCCATTAAAAAACTTTGAATCACAAATTATCGCCCCAACTTTTAGTTAACAAGCCCAAATCAGCCAAACAAATAAACAGGCAAAAGTAAACAAACAATAAGAAATACCAAATTTCAATCGAAAGTTAAAATGAGCACGAAATCAGCCAAGAAACTTGAAACACAAGAAGCACCCAAATTTCCATAAAATGAAATGCATAAAAAAAAGAAGTGAAATTAAAACAGGTGAGTTGCACGCGCAGAGTCTCACAATTTTCCCCGCAACAACCACTCGAAAATGCCAGCGATTTGCCGCCATACAAACAAAGGTGAAAGAGGAAAAAACATAAAAAGTGGTTTGACGCAGGCACGAAATGGCCAAGCAGCGACGAGGCTGCCGTGTTTGAGTACATGGACATATTCATACACACACACATACATGCATAAGAATATATGTATTTAACTGTATATGATGAAAAGATTCAATAAAGAAGCACGAAAGAAAAAATATTTCGTACATAAAAATAATAATGAACGTGAAAGAAGAATATTAAATTTTTAATGAAGTTTAATGGATGCCGGAAGCTTAAAGCGAAGTCAGCGGCAAGTCAGAGAACCAGTAGGAAAGCACAAAGCAGCACACAGAAAGCCAAAAGTTAAAAGGCGGAAGTCGTCAGACACAGAGGAAAAGGTCGGCGTATGTTGGCGCAGCAAGAAAAAAAACGGGGAAAAATGAAGTGGGCGCAAAGAAGAAAAAAAAAAATCAAGTACAATAAATGGTGGAAAAGTGAAAAAATGTGTAAGGCAGCAGAAAAGCAAGGCGGTAAGCAGCGTCTTAGATAAATAAGCAGGAAGTTGTAAATAAAGAGAGGGCAGCAAAAGGACCGCCAAAGTCTAAGTGGCAGGTGCGTCTTAAGTGGTTGTTAGGTTGTTAGTCAGTTCACGCAACGCCGGTAACCATGGCAGTTCTGGTATTCCATTGCTCAGGAGTTGGAGGTGATTGTTGCTGATGAAGTGCGGATACATTTTTTTTTTGCCTAAAGTTTGGGCTAAACGTGATTTTTATAAGTTCAATAGATTGAGGAAGTGATTTGTTATTCGAATATAAAGTGACTTCATTTTTAAGTCGATTTTAGAGGGTAAAATACGATAATAATAACAACAACTTACAAGGAAATCCAAATTTTGTACTAAATATCAGGGCTCCACCATAGGAATAAATACGGTAAAGGAGACCAAGTAATGATATCTGTCATCATTACCATTTCCTTTATCTCGCATTGGAGCACAGGGCCTCAATATCTGTCATACAACGTTTTCAAAGTTTACGTCTGATTTTTCTTCGTTTCAGGCAGGATCGAGGTTTATACTCCTTCTTAGGAAGAAACTGCATATTCTTGAAATTAAAAAAAAACCTTGCAACGGAACTACAAAATATATTCAGCAAGCCAAGCCTCTGTGGAATACTGCTAGAATAATTTCTTTAGAACATTTTAGCCCTCTAACTCATTCACACCCGAGTTTTTTTGCCTGTCTCTTTGCCACTTTCCTTTGGCGGAACCTTGTTTTTGGTTTTAGTGTTGCACTGTATAACAATAAGAAGTGAGTAGTCGGTAAATTTTATAACTAATTGATTACATGCCATATATTTTATTTCCTACAAAACCCTTGGTCTTCGCCAGAATCAACTAGATATGATAGAGAGATAGATACGGTGGCAAATCCAATGGGACACAGAATCGAGTGGCAGATGCACGGCGAAGCTGAGTGTTACAATAGGGAAATGGTATCGGCAAAGGAACTTCGTGGAAGTGGGCTATTTCATAACTCAGTTCCTCTCGGGTTACGGATACTTCCGGAAATACCTATACCGCTTGAGTAAGGTAAACGACCCCAGGTGCATATACTGCGAAGCACTGAGCGTTGAGGTCGAATACTCGTTGCGACAGATGTTCGTGGAAAGGTATGCTATAAGGGAGCAGATTGGCGACATCACACCGACCAATGAGACTGGCAAGCTGTTTGATAGCGAGGATAACTGAAGTGTGGTTAAAAGACACGTTGAAGGCATATTACGGAGCCGAAAGATAGACCTCGATGCAGTACAACAAAACGAAGTCCCACAGATAGAGACATAAGAAGGCGAAGCTGTATGAAGCTGGCTACAAGCATGGTTGGACAAAGACGTGGGCGAATAGAACTGGTCAATTTCATGGTTGTCGTTTTGAACCTTCCCAAAGTAATGCAGAAAGTAGTCCCGTGAAGGGAGTCTCCCCAGAAGAGGACTAGGGATTGGTTTAGTGGCCACATGACTCGACGCAATACACGACGGTCGCTGTAAGTGTCGAGGCATTTTGAACCCTGAGGGATGAGCCCTCAAAAACAAAATGGCTAGTTGGTCAATAGCTACTAATTAAGATAAGATAATTGAGATTTTTGTAGGTCGGTTTTCAATAATACAGGGTCCGGCACTTGAAGTGTAACCAATTAAAAAGACCATAAATTTAGTTTGGAAATAACTTTTATTCAATTCAAAGTAAAAAATGTGTGGAAATAATACAAAATTAAGAATCCATTTACTTTTGCTCGGTATGACCACCTTTTCCCTTGACTGTGGCCTTGAGATGGTCCAGAAACGAGTCGCAAGCTGCTGAATGTGACTTGCAGATATTTTGGCCTCCTCGCAGGCAATGGCTTTTTTCAACACCTTGAGACTGGTGAATCTTTTAGTTCGGACTTTGCTCTCCAAAATGGCCCGAAGAGAATAATCAATCGGATTCGCGTTTGGTGAATTTGAGAGCCATTGTGTGGACGTAATGAAGTTCGGAACGGGGTTTTTTAGCCATTCTTGGTTCACTCGAGCTTTGGGAGACGGTGCCGAGTCCTTTCGAAACGATCATGGTCTGCCACCAAAATGTTGGTTTGCCCACCGCCTCAAAGCAACATCCAGAATAATTTTCCGCTAATATTTCGCATTTACCTTGACGCGAGGCTCGATGAAAACGATTGGAGAGCGCCCATCTGCGGTTACAGCGGCCCATTCTGCAGATCATTACCTGAGGCGGGTGCTGCCTCCTGATGGCCAAGCGATGACTTAAACTCTCATATGAATGGTCGGTCAAATAAACCCTATCGTTTTGAGAGTTTACGAATTGCTCAATTCGAAAAATGTTCTCGTCAGAAAATACAATGTTCGGAAACTGGCCACTTCCGGCCAAGCGAAGCAACTCCTTCGCTCTCTCAAGTCTGACTTGTTGCTGATTTGGTGTGAGATGATGCGCCTTTTGGATCTTATAAAGCTTGACTTTGAGATCATTTTTCAGTATGTGGCGGATGCTACGGTCAGATATTTTCAGTTCTTTCACCATTTGATTGGCGCTTCGTCGGTGATTTCGCTCAAGTCGTTTCTTCAGTTTTTGAACCATTTCACGTGACGTTGCAGTCTTATGATGACCATCTCCATGACGTTTCGTGATGCTATCAGTGTCGTTGTAACGAGTAATGGTGCGATAAACAAAAACGTTATTTACTTTAAGGTGCCCGAGGTCATGAACAATCGCTGGTTGTGAGTTTCCAGCCAAATATAATGCAATCACATTTTACTTTTGATATCCAATTTTATTTTTTTTTCGCGTTTACTCTCTGCAAAATGCTTCCACGCGCTTACAAACAATACTCTGGACTGTCCATTAGTCAACTAACAGACAGCTGCCTGTGCATCTGCTGTGGGAGCGTTCTGAAGTTGGTTACACTACGAGAGCCGGACCCTGTATTTTCTTTTTTCTGGATAAACGCGGTTCCTTTTTCTCTAACTAGTGGTAAAATCACCCTATCGGAAGATTTATAATTTTCCCAAACGGCGTCGGAGTCATATCTGACATTTGATAACTAGACAGGGCAGTACACAAACAAACAGGCGCGTAAAGATCATTACAAAGATTTCAAAGCTCAAAATAATTTTTTTTTATTTAGCAAACAAGTTATTCCAAAACAATGATTAATTTTGCGCTACTTTGTATGATTTTTGGCACAATTATTAGTGCTATTTTTTTAATATAAAAACCATTATTTGTTGAAGTTATAAGCAAGTATTGAAATATTTGCAATTTCGCCAACACCTTCCAACATTTTTTAATTTTTGTATAATATTAGTACTTATTTCGAAATGATTAATTGTCAAAAAAAAAACGAACTCTTAAAAACTTGCAACTATGCCAAAGTTATTCGCAGTTTTCTTGTGAAGCACAACATTTTGATAATTTTTACTCATATACATGTGGAATTTATTAGCTTGGAACACTTACGAGTTTGTCTTATTTTAAAGCGAATACGAAGTATAAAATTCGATTTTAAGATTTCTTAAAATTTCTTTCTCGTAGGTAGATTACCTGCCTTTGAAATTCCAAAAATATGCATCAAATAAAGAATAACTTTAATGAAATTCATTAGCTCGCTCATTCATTCTTCATCGTCATTATAAGAAAATCAAAAATTCAAAATCACAAAGAAATGAAAAAAGCCACACGGACATGCCTTTGCATGCAGAAGTGTTCAAATACTTTAGTTTCAAAGTAACACACATACACTCACATATGTTAAGAACTTAAACAATCAGAACTCAAACATAAATACCGTAGAAAAAGCTAAAATAGCAACAACCAATCCATCATTGGATTTGCCAAAGGAGACTGCAGACGGCAGTAACAGCAGTGGGGAGCTGGTGAAAAACCCCTTTCAAAGGAGCTCGAGATTGGCTCATTCGCCTCCGTTGATTGGAAGAACCCGATCTGCGTCACCAAACATGCAGTACAGCAGTGTCGCAAAGGAGGCCACAACAGAAGAGCTCAACCGCAGCATCAGTGCCAAAATTAAAGAGCTAACGGAGATGATGGAACTCCCAAAGCGTAACATTAACCAGCCAATGCGTGATCTGGTTTCGAGCATTTCGGAGCTCC
Organism: Anastrepha fraterculus; assembly: GCA_037575425.1. Classification (NCBI taxonomy): domain Eukaryota; kingdom Metazoa; phylum Arthropoda; class Insecta; order Diptera; family Tephritidae; genus Anastrepha; species Anastrepha fraterculus. The sequence goes on along the minus strand of JAYXIM010020157.1, from coordinate 132,003 downwards.
ATAAGAAGTTAGAAAGGTCGATTCTGACTTCTAGAATAAGGATGCTAAAAGGGTCAAAAAGTGTGGTCCTCGAAGCAAAAAATGAATGCACGCAAACATCGCCTCTTATAAAGCGCGTCACGGATGGTACGCCAAAGAGATGTATAGACACAGTCGCTGCACGGAAAAGCCCGGCAAAAAAGAGCAAAAGTGACCGCGATGGAACACTGAAGGCAACGCCGGTATCAACAAAAGAACAAACCAGCTCCGAAGGATGGAACACGGTAATAAATAAGAAAAACCGTAATGGAAACAACAATAAAAGCCCAAAAATAGACGGGAAACAAAGAGACGAAGCAAACACGAGGGGAAATCGCAGGCGACAGAGACCGCCCCGTAAAGACGCGATCGTCGTGAAAAGCGTTGGCAATGTTTCATACGCTGACATACTAAAACGTGTGAAAACAGAGCCATGTTTGCAGGAGCTTAACTCGAAAGTATACGGTGTTAAGAAAACTGCAAATGGGGACTTGCTACTGGTGCTTGAGCGATCATCTGATCCAAACACTCAGAAGATCAACGAAGCAGTTAAAGCTGCCTTAGGAGATGTAGTGGAAGTAAGGGCACTAACTGAACTACACCAAATCGAAATTCGTGATCTCGACGAAATCACGACGAAAGACGAAGTTCATGAAGCCATAACTAGCCAATTCAGGGAACTAAATGTGCCTTTGTCGGCAGTTGCTAACTTGCGAAAAGCTTATGGTGGGACGCAAACGGCGACCCTTAAAGTTACACCAGAGATCGCCACTAAGCTTACAGCAGCAGGCAAAATACGGATTGGCCTAGTTATCTGCCGTATTAGAGAAAAACTTGACCTGAAAAGGTGCTTCAAGTGCATGGAGTACGGGCATGTCGCAGCGAGATGCAAAAGTACGGACGACTTCACCAAGTCCTGCTTTAAATGCGGCAGTAAAGATCACCAGGCGAAGAGTTGTACCCAAACAGCAAGTTGCTTAATTGCAAAAAGAAACAAATAAGCGACACCGCACACGCGATGACTAGCAACAAGTGCCCTTTATATCAAAGAGCACTCAAAGAAATGCGACATAAATGAAGTTTCTCCAACTGAATTTAAATCACTGCGAGAAGGCTCAAAGCCTGCTCGAACAGTCTGTACGAGAGCACAAGATAGATGTTGCAATACTCAGCGAACCCTATAAATACGGAAATGGGAATGATTGGGTATCCGACACAACAGGCAAATCGGCCATATGGAATTGTGGAATGACTAGGTCACGAATGACGAGTATAAACGCAACACGTTGCTATGTACGAGCCCGTGTTGGTAAGCTGTTTGTTTACAGCTGCTATCTTCCACCTAGCCTAACCCTAGCGGAAGCCATACACGCACTGGAAGAACTTGCACACGACATTAAAGATCATAGTCCGGTCATTGTAGCTGGCGACTTTAACGCCTGGGCAGTGAACTGGGGATGCCCTCGAACCACCCCTAGAGGTAAAGCCCTTTTAGAAGCGTTCGCTATGCTTGACATAGCGCTTATGAATACCGGGAACCAGCAAACATTCCAAAGAGCAGGGAAAGGGTCAATAATCGACCTGACATTTGCTAGCTCTAGCCTCGTGAGTAGTACGAGATGGTCCCTCAGCCAGTATTACACTGGTAGTGATCACTTCGCAATACTCTGCACTATAGGAAAACATGATAAGCCGAAGTCATCTAACTCGCGCGAGGTCAGATACCGGGTGGGAACTTTAGACCCGGAAGTATTCGAGATAATGATGGCAAATTTCACACCTACTGGAAATGCGGCTGAAAAAACTAGCCAAGTAATGAGGCAACTCACTAAAGCATGTGATGCAGCTATGAGTAAAACAAGGCCTAATAAAAACCACAGAGAGCCCGTTTACTGGTGGACGGAAGAAATCTCTGCAGCACGCGAAGAATGCAATAGAGCAAGAAGAACATATCAGCGGTCAAGAGGAACGGCCAGCTTTGAAAGGAACAGACTCTTATTTAAACAAAAAAGGAAAACGCTAAAAAACGCAATCAAGAGCAGCAAACGCCAGTGCTTCCAAAAATTGTGCGAGGATGCTGACAGCAATCCATGGGGATTTGCATACCAGCTGGTGATGAAAAAAACAAAAGCCTTCAAACCGCTGCCCACGACGTGCCCGGTTATTCTGCGCAACGTGGTCAAAACATTGTTCCCCCAACAGCAAGGCATCGCAACCAACGCGGCCAGCTGCATGGAGGACGATGGAAATCGATGCCTGGCCAACGCTGACGAAATTTTGCACATTTGCAAGCAGATCAAAGGCAATAAGGCACCCGGGCCCGATGCGATCCCGAATGAAGCCCTTAAGTTGGCAATCCAAAAGCATCCAGAAATCTTTGTGGATGTTTACAACTCCTGCTTAGAAGAATGCACATTCCCGAAAGAGTGGAAATTGCAAAAGCTAGTGCTAATACCAAAAGGGTCTAAGCCGGCGGAAGACCCCTCAGGATACCGCCCACTATGCTTACTGGACACGGCAGGGAAAATACTAGAGAGGCTAATTGTAAATCGCCTGGAATCTTCCATCGATAGTGCCGGAGGGTTATCGCCGCACCAATATGGCTTCCGTAAAACACGCTCTACCACAGATGCTGTTATAGCGGTTAAGCGCATTGCTCACAAAGCGATTGAAGGTTCTCGCTGGCTCTACGGAGATAAAGAGTATTGCCTAGTCACAACGTTAGATGTAAAAAATGCATTTAATACAGCAAACTGGGGCAAAATCCTAAATGCGCTGGAGAATTTCCGAGTCCCAGCCTACATTCGGAAAATTGTTGCAAGCTACTTCACTAACAGAGTGCTGCAATACAAAACCGACGAAGGAATGAAAAGGTACAGAGTAACCGGAGGAGTACCACAGGGGTCAGTGTTGGGCCCACTCCTCTGGAATATAATGTACGATGGAGTTTTGCGTCTCCAACTACCCCCAGGATCCCAAATCATAGGGTTTGCGGATGACATTGCAATCGTAGTCGTTGCTAAATTCCTAAACCAGGCCGAAGCGATTTGCAACCAAGCGGTCGAAATCACAAAAGATTGGCTGCGCACTAGTGGTTTAAGCCTTGCAAACCATAAAACAGAGGCAGTTCTCATCAGTAGCAGGAAAATAGTTGAAACAGCAAATCTCAGAGTAGGTGACCACGCACTAGAGTCTAAGTTGTACATCAAATACCTTGGGGTAATGATTGACCACAGGTTGAGCTTTAAACAGCACCTAACATACGCCAGCGATAAAGCAGCGAAGGCTGTAACCGCATTGACGCGTATTATGATGAATACGAGAGGACCTAAGCAGGCTTCTAGGAAGTTGCTTAGCAGTGTGGTATCGTCTATCTTGCTATATGCGGTACCAGCCTGGGTCGAAGCAACTAACTGCAGCACATACATGAAAGGCATTAAATCGGTATACCGGTTATGTGCCCTCAGGGTGTGCTGTGCATTCCGCACAGTATCGGAAGATGCTGTATTAGTCCTCGCGGGTATGCTACCAGTTAAGCTGACTGCACTAGAATTCGCCGAAATGAAAAAACATCGAGCGGATCCACAGCTGACTAACCGAAGGACTGAACGGGAGCGAAGCATCCGTACTTGGCAGGAGGAATGGAAGAACTCCATGAACGGACGATGGACATATCGATTGATCCCGAATATCACAAGATGGATAAATCGAAAGCATGGTCAGATAGATTTCTACCTGACCCAAGTACTTAGTGGGCATGGATGCTTTAAAGCTTATCTGCATAGATTTAAGCACGAAGATGACCCGTACTGCACCTTTTGCGATTGTCTAGTTGAAGATGCAGAACATGTTTTCTTTGTCTGCCCCCGTTTCGAGCTGGAAAGAGTAGAATTGAGTGATAGGGTGGGGAAGCCAATAATGGTTAGTAACCTAGTAGATATCATGCTTGACTCAGAAGAACATTGGTCCGCTGTCAGTAACATGGCAAGGATAGTAATTACCAAGCTGCGTCACAATGAACAACAGCGCAGATTCTTACGTAGAGGCAATAGGCCACACCCCCTCCCGTGAAGTAGTACCTAATAATATTTAACGGCATTAGGAATCACCAACTGCGTCACGCTGAACAGCAGCGCAGATTTTCAAGTAGAGGCAATAGGCCGCTCCCCTCCCAGAATTAATACTTAAGGATAAGTAAATACCAAACTGCGAAGCGCTGAACATCAGCGCAGATTTTCATGAAGAGGCAATAGGCCGCTCCCCCTCCCGTGAAGTATTACCTAACGGTCGTCCCGCGGGAGGGAAACGGAGCTGGGGTGGGGTTTTTAGTGGGTGAGTCGAAAGACAAGTCTCACACTTTTCGGCTTTCAATGCTTTTTGCCACCTCCATAAAAAAAAAAAAAAAAAAAAAAAAAAAAAATGTATGTATGTATGTAAGCATCATGTTTGCCCACACGTGCGTGTGTGATTGTGCAAATGCGATTTCGATTGTCTTTTGATTGGGACCGGTGCGCGTGTGTGTGTGCGTATTTGGATTGCAATTGCGTGCATGGACGCGTTTGTTTGTGTAAGCATATGGGTCGGTGGTGGTGGTGGTGGTGGTTCCAGCATACACACACACATACGCTACATTGCGCTATTGCGGCATTTGCGAAATCGTGACTTCAATTAAATTCCTTCGATTTCCAGGCGAATTCCTCAACGTCAAGTAATTTCGAAATTGGATACTGTATGTATTTGCTTACTCGAACGTACATTTGCATATGTTTATTTGAGCGCATGTGTGTGTGCGTGTGGTGCGTGAGAATGCACGCGCGTTTGCATAAGAGGAAATTTAATTGCGAATACTTGTCCTTTGGCAAATATTTGAGAAAACGATTGTCATTGTGTGCGGCAAGAGGGTGGGGCGGGTGTTCATACACAAGTACGTACATGTGTGAGATTTTTTGTTCTTGTACCAAGTCGAGTTGAAGAATTAAATTAATCCTAAAAATGATTTTCTCCAAAAAACTTTCAAAACTTGAGGTGAAGTAAGGGAGATTAATTTTATTCACTTTGAGCGCTGTTGATTTGTTTTTCATCTAACGAAAATTGATATTATTGTTTGATGTTTCACTTTTTTTTGTTTTTTTCTTCTTGTTCACTCCTCTCGGGAGCATAGGGCCTCGACAAGACTCGCCGATCGTACACGGTTCTGTGCTTTTGTTTTTGCACCGTCCCATGAGATGTCGGCATCTGCTAGTTCGCGCAACATCGACCTCCTCCAAGTGTTTTTTGGTCGACCGCGACCTCTGCTCCCTTACGGGCTCCAGCCCAGTTCCATTCTCGTGTTGCTATCTGGTGGTTTTCTCAATGTGTTACCTATCTATCGACACTTTCTGCGTTTGATTTGCCTCAGGATGGGCTCGTCGCTCGTTATTCTCCACAGTGCGTCGTTACTGATGGTGTTTGGCCAGAATATTCTGCAGATGATGCGGAGTCATTTGTTGGCGAAGGATTGTAGCCTCTGTGTGATGGTGTGGGAGGCCAGCCATGTTTCGTTTCCGTACACCAATACGGATTTCACACATGAGGCGATTATTCGTAGTTTAGTGCGCCTGGAGATTTTGGAACTCCCCCACGCGGTATGCATTCGCCCGAATGCCGCCCTTGAGATGTTTAGCCTGCAGTAGACATCTTCATCTGCTCCACCAGCTGCTGTGATGCTGCAGCCGAGTTAGTAGAACCTTTCGACGAACTCCACCGGGCATCCGTCAACCAATATCTGGGTTGCGTTATTGTGATTGACTCTCATAGCCTTGTTATTTGACTTGCATGGGTATTATATTTCCTTCTTTGGATTGGTTCACCGTCATATGGGAAGTTATCGCGATATGCAATGTGGCGCAAAATTAATCTATCGGAAGATTTATAATTTTGGCAAGTGGAGTCGCACGTCAATCAAATTTGTCATTCGAGAACTAGAGAGGACAGTAAACCACCGCACAATCGCTTAAAGGTCACAATAAAGATATTCATCAATCGAAATCGTTTTTTTAATAAGTAAAAAAGTTATTCAAAATTGGATTGAATTGGAAAACTGGATTATTAATTTTGGGTCACCAAAATAGTAAAAATATGTGACTAAAAAAACCTTAACAATTTTAATTTTTTTTAGTCATTTTATTTCATTCACGACATCACCGACCCTATCCCTAATACAAATTTGCTTTATTTTCCTTAAATTTTTGTCAATGTTCTTCCAATTGCCTAAGTGGTGAAAGGTAGGTGAAATGGTTGAAGTGCCACACTGGTACCCGTTTTGAGACTTCCAACAGGCAGATATCTAAAGCCAGCCAGAGCTGTTGATGTAATGGAGGAGATTGATGGGATTTAGATTGGCTGTTGAAGAAAGGAGCACCCAGTGACCTTAATCGTTTAACTGCCGAACCCGGACATTTACAGAAAAAGTGCTCAACAGCTTCCTTCTTTGAGAAGTCCCCACAGCTTCTGCAATGCGGGTTACAAGCTTTCCCGCTTGTGTGCCGATCGTCCAATGCGATAAGCACAGCTACGAGTTTAGAAATTGAATGTCGAGGAGTCCAAAGGAGTTTCTGAGTCCTTCGTATATTGCACTGGGGCCAAAAGGTTTTAGAAATAGCACATGAAGAAATGGGGCTCCATCTTTTCTGCGCTTTCCTAATTTGTGCAAACTTCTTTAACAACAGTCAGAAGGACTCTAATGACCGAGTAGGAGGTCTCTGAGACCAATTCAGTCCCCTTCCTAGCAAGCTCATCAGCAATTTCATTTCCCTCTACGTTCCTATGTCCTGGAACCCATATCAGAGAAATGTTACCTGCACACCCAAGATATTTGATCTCCTCCTTACAGGAGCTTACTAATTTCGTTCTGCATCATGGCGTCGTCAGAGCCTTGATCGGTGCTTGACTATCGGAGAAATCTTAATACCTCCCCCGCTCCCGCGTTTCTAATCATTTTGCATGCCTGCAAGATCGCAAAGACTTCTGCTTGAAAAGCACTACTATGCAGTTTTAAAGGAGATAGATAAATTGGCTAATTTAGAGAAAACCCCTTCTCCGACTCCTGATTCCATCGTGTACCGTCTGTGAAGTCACAGGTTTAAGCTTCGGTACAGATTTTCCTTTCGATCCAATCCTATTTGGAAAGATTGCCCTAGCACGACCCTCAAACTCTAGTTTGCGGATAGAGAGATCTGTACGAAGTTCCAAGAAATACGGTGTTAACTGCCCGGAAATACTACCATGTCCCTTGAGAGATTGCCTCCTGAGCCCAATTTCCCTTAACCTGATTGCACTTTGAGCTGCGATGGAAATAACGTAAAAGTCGATGGGAAGTAAGTACAAAAGGACATTCAGGGCAGCACTGGGAGTGGTTTAAGTCCCCATTTTTTACCGCACATAGATTTGAAGGAGTAGAAGGCTGTACTGGCCTTCTTTACCCGATTTTTAATGTGTAGCTTGCAATGGAGTTTGGAGTGAAGTATCACTCCAAGATACCTAACTTCCGATGAGAGCGGGAGAACGTGGTTATTTAATTTGGGAAGTAGAAAGGGTTGAGGTTTATTTTTTCTGGTAAATAGCACCAGCTCCGTTATGCCAGAGTTGACTCAGAGGCCGGAAGTGGTAGCCCAGCGACAGTCAAAATCTCAGCCATGACTGAGGGAAACGATTACGATACCATTAGGACTAAGTCATCGGCGTATGCTACTACCTTAACACCACTCTTATTTAGCATTATCAGAACTTCGTCAATAGCAACTAGCCAAAGTAGGCGCCAAAGCACACCACCAGTGCCAGGTACAAAGCAGATAGTTTTTGAAATCGACATTTCGTTATGTTGGACTACTTGCTGAGTGGTTTCAATTAGTTAGGCTAGGTTGAAGCGGTTGTCCACTGTGGGCTCATAGCCCATTGTGATGCAGCGTGGCGAACTTGCCCATATCTTTCCTTCAATCAATGTGCACTTTTCAGAAATTTTAGCAGATTTCTGATTTCATTAGAACTGTGGTCTTCCAATCCCTTTGAAAATTGTCTACCTAAAATGAGCAGGATAGTGGCACAGAAAGATAGATAGAGCTGGACAATAGCACAAAAGGTGACGGACCGTTTCCTCCTCTTCTTCACCTAGACAGCTTCTGCAGAAGTCATGCGTGCAAACACTCATCCTCAGGGCGTGCCAGCCTATTAAGCACTGCCCCGTAATAATTCAAATCTATGTGCTAAGACTGTGCCTCTTTCAGCTTAGCAGAGATTCTGTGCGTTTAGCATTGAGAGTCGACTACAATTGTGATGCAGCCTGTGGTTTCCTTACGTCATCTTTCATTCGCTACTCTTACGATTTCTTCAAAGATAAGTAGGCAAGATGTCCGTAAGAGTACGCCTATGTCATTGTATGTATACTCATCGCTCAATTTGGTGCCGAGTCTCGCTAGTTCATCGACTCTGCAGTTACCCAGAAGGTCACAATGTCCAGGAATCCATGTTACCCTAAGGTGAAATGACTCAGCCATCTCGTTAAGAGATGTGCGGCATTTCTTGGCTACCTTGTAGGTTTTCGACTGCTTTGTGAAGGATTTTACCGCCGCCTGGCTGTCAGTGAAAATATAGATATCATCTCCAGGTAGCGCCTCACACCAGAGCCGCCAATATACAACATATTCAAAACGAAATATTCAAATTTCTCTCCTAATTCAACTCATACCCTATCTTAACTTTAAAATACTGCCATTCCGAACTTTCCTTAGAAAAAAGTAGTTAAGCCATTTAGTATTTTTCAAATAAAAAAACAAAAGCTGGTAATCGCGTTAATGTGTCAACAAACTAACGAAAGTTCTTGTGAGACATCAGCCTTATTTGTGTGCTTCAATGCAAAAGGAGATTTAAGAAAAGTTCCAGCGCGAAACACCAGCAAAGACTGATTATCATTATTAAAAACGAAATATACAAACAGGCCAAGTCAAAGGATACGATAATGAAAAGGAAGGAAGGAGCCATTAAGGGAGAAGTACTCGTATACTTAGGCAAATGAATGTGGTAAGCGCTACGCGGGCGTTAACCGTCTAAAAAGGGTTGAACGCAAAGGACACTCAAGTAATGAGCAGAACTTCAGCGAACAGCAGAGAAAGAGGCAGGGAAGCAAAGTAAAGTAAAGGTTAAATACTTTGAACAGCAGAAACTTTTTGCAAATGGAGCAGCGCCCGACAACAAACATTCAATAACACCAGATCAAGAGCACATAACCGAAGGTGTTATGAGGTTAGCTAGAGTGAAGGGTGAAAGCATGAAGGTGAGTGACGGTAGCTGTTGCCATACATACATACAGGCGTACATATGCCCATTAGAGGGCTGATACTTTGTTACTTTCAAAATACTAATGAGATGAGGGCGAAATTTCATTACACTGCCGGATGTATTTTCCGAAAAGTTTGCATACCGGCAACTTGGAGTAGTAACACGAGCGTGAGGGATAAAAAGGTGAAGCTTAAATAAGCAGCAGCAGCTGATGCTACCAAAAACACTACTGGTTGATTTTTTTGTTTTTTGTTTGGTTATTTGTTGCTTTGCTGCGATGTGTTTGTAGCTTAGCGACACTTATGGCGGTGGTGATAGCAGCAACTGGAGCGGATGTTAATGAAGATGGTTGAAGGAGGTTGAAGGAGGTGAGCTCAAGATGCGCAAACATAAATACATATACATACACACGTGCGTAGGTCAGTGAAATAGAGAATTGGTGGAGTGGGTTGGTTGAGGGTGAGAGCTACGTTGCTGGCAGTGACAGTGTCGGTAGAGGTGGCGCTGGCGGTGGTGTTGTAACCTCGTTAAGCTTAATTAATAACAGCGAAGTGATAAACGCCCAGCCGTGATGGCGGTGACTTGATGAATGAGTGGGCGAAGAAAAGGATACAAAGAAAGTAACTGGATACAAATCTTAAATGAGTGCACACAGAGGAAGCACAGGTGGTGCAATCTTTCTCTCTACATGCATACAGCCACCATCAAAAGAAAGGGTACTGCACATATGGAAAAGTTTTGACTATTTATTTATGTATTTTGTATTTTCAATTACTTTGTTTTTAATATAGTTGATACTTCATAGAGAATCTTGTGAAACAAAGTTTCGAACTTTGCATACAATTTTAAAAACGTCGGCAAGTTTTCATCAAAATTTCAAGCATTTTACTCAAAATTTCTCCAGAAAATATGAACCCCCACACTTAAGACTTCGCAAATTACACAACCACGTTGTGCCGCTTCTATCGGAAGTTGGGTATCTTAGAGTGATATTTTACTCCAAACTCCATTGGAAGCTATGCATTGAAAATCCGGTATAGAAGGCCAGTAGAGATTTCTACTCCTGCAAATCTACCCTATGATCAGAAAGTACCGGGAATGTTTGAATAAAACAAAACAGAGTTAAATTTCAGGCAAATTTATTTTATCTCCTTCAAAATATGACACGTCTGAAGCAACACACATGTGCCAACTTTTAACCCAGTCCTCCATGCACCTCTGGTAGGCCGAAGGGATGACCTTCAGCTCCTCCGTCGCATTCTCTTTGATCTCCTCTATCGACTGAAATCTCTTTCCGCGAAGTGGTAACTTCAACTTGGGAAACGAAAAGAAGTCGCACGGGGCCATATCAGGTGCATACGGTGCTTGCACGATGGTATTTACTTGGTGTTTGGTAAAATAATCCAGCAAAATTTGGGCTCGCTGCGATGGCGCGTTATCGTCATGCAAAATCCATGAATTGTTTGCCCGTATTTCCGCCCGTTTGCGACGTACAGCATCTCTCAAACGCTTCAAAACGGATAAATAATATTCTTTATTGACTGTCTGGTCCGATGGAAGGTGGTACTCATGACGCACTACGCCTTGGCAATCGAAGAAAACAGTCAAAATCACCTTCCCGGTGCTTTCTGATCATAGGGTATGCTTGAAAAAAATGGGGACTCAAGCCACAGGTCGTGCTGTGGATGTACAACGTAGTGGTTCTGCCAATTTTGATGTCTGGATGGTGGGAAGCTCTTCGGAAGGGCTATAATATCCCTAAACTGGGGAGGATGCAAAGGACTGCGTGTATTGGTATCACAAGACCATGTAAAACTTGTCCCAGTGCCGCCCTGAATGTCCTTTTGCACTTACTTCCCATAGACTTTCACGTTATTTCCATCGCAGCTCAAATTGCAATCATGTTAAAGGAATTTGGTCTCTAGAGACAATCTCTCAATGGATATGGCAGCACAGTGCAGTTAACATCGTATTTCTCTGGGCTTCGCACAGATATCTCTATCCGCAAACGGGAGTTTGAGGGCAATCTTTCCAAGTAGGCTGGGTTGAAACGAGATTTGCCATCTGTACCGAGGCTAGTACGTCTGCCTTTACTGACGGCTCCAACATGAAATCGGGTGTCAGAGCAGTGGTTTTCTATTTACTTAAACTTGCCGAATACTGCTAGTGTTTATGAGCATGCAAAATGTGTACGGAACGTGGGAGAGAGCGACGTAGTAACATCTTTTCCGATAGTCAACCCGCAATCAAGGCTCTGACGATGCCATGGTGCAGACCCAACTTCTTAGTCAACTCCTATAAGGAGATCAAATATCTTGGGTGTACAGGTAACATTTCTCAGATGTGGGTTCCAGGACATAGGAACATAGAGGGAAATGAAATTGCTGATGACCTTGTCAGGAAAGGGACTGAATTGGTCTCGGTAACCTCCTACTCGGTCATCGGCATCCCCCTGACTGTTGTTAAAGAAGTATTGAGCAACTTATTTCTCAGGAAAGTGCAGAAAAGATGGAGCTCCATTTCTTCATTTGCTATTTCGAGCACCCTTTGGCCCCAGTACAATATACGGAGGACTCAGAAAGTCCTGGGAACTCCACGCTATTAAATTTCCATACTCGTAACTATATTTATCGGTTATTGGGCGATCAGATTACATGCAGAAAAGCTACGTTCACCATATAACCCGCATTGCAGGAGCTGTGCGGACCTTTCAGAGAAGCAGACTGTTGAGCATTTTCTCTGTAATCCGGGTTTAGTAGCTAGACGATTAAGGTTACTGTGTGCTCCTTTCTTCGATAGCCTAGGGCAGTGCGCCAACCTAAATGCCATTCATCTTCCCCATTACATCAACAGCTCTGGTTGACTGTAGATATCTTCCTGTTGTAGATCTCAAATGGTATCAAAATGGCGCATTAGTGTTATTTGAGGAGTGCCAGACTGGTACTTCAACCATTTCACCCGAATATGTACCTTCACTGCAGAAATGGTGAAATTTTATTTTGAAAATATAGGGTGGACCATGTAAAATTTGCTTTTTGAATCGGCTATAAAAAAACAAAAATTAATCAATATTTTTTCAAACTTTTTATTTATTTTAAAGATTGAACATTGCCATTTATGAATAAAAAATAATATCGTTCAAATGACTGCCACGACTGACTTTACAGTAGGCCATTCGATCAACCTAATTTTAAGCACATTTTCAATTGTTTGGGCTCCAAATTCATGAATGGCAACTTCGATTTCGTGTTTTAAAGCATCAATCGTCTCTGGATGGTTCGTATAGCATTTGTCTTTAACGGCTCCCTACAAAAAATAGTCCAACGGGCTTAAATCACAGCTCCGAGGCGGCCAATTGATATCGGAATTCAAAAACGGTAGCCAAAAGTTCGAGTGTAACATTGGCAGTGTGACAAGTTGCACCGTCCTGTTGAAACCAAATGTTGTCCATGTCATCCTCTTCAATTTTTGGAAACAACTCGTTGAGCATATCACGGTAACGCTCGCCATTTACTGTAACCGCGGCTCCTCGCTCATTTTCGAAAAAAATGGCCTGGTGATGCCGCCAGACCAAAAACCGCACCAAACAGTGACTCGTTGTGGATGCATTTGCTTCTCTACAGTAACGTTTGGATTTTTTGAGCCCCAAATCCGACAATTTTGTTTATTGACGTAGCCACCGATGTGAAAATGAGCTTCATCAGGAAAGATGATTTTTCGGAAAAAATGCTCATCTTCGGTCAAACGATTTTCTGCCCATTTTCCCAATTTTGTTCAAGCGTATAGCGTCCCATTTCGTAAATGTCAAACCTTTAAGTAAATTGTGAACACATTAGACATGTCATTTGTGTTATCATTCTCAAAAAAATAGGTGGTTCAAAAAGCAAACGCTATATGGCCCACCCTGCACTTACATCACCTACTGCAACATTCCTACAGTAAATCAGGCCAAAAGGTAACCACAAAATAAAAGATTCAAAATTGGCCATATTTCCAAATGGATCTCAATAAAATTATATCCGCCTTGACCCAATTTGCTTGTAGCCATATCAACTTCCCGGCAAAATAAATGCCAACAACCAAATCGCAAATCACTTTAAATCTGCAACAAACCAAACAATTTTACAAAATACAAAAAGCACAAACAAGGGGAGAAAAACAAGACCAAATAAATTGCTTGTTTTATTATGTTCCACTATTTAGGGGGTGAGCAGATTTAAACTGAGCCAATATAAACGATGCGTAAGCGGAGAAAAAATGTATAAAAACAAATGACAGCGAGGAAAAAACCAAATCTTCAATCTAAACCTTAAAACCCCATAAATTGCCTACATCGGATTTGGGGGCACACCCGCCGCGACGCGCCCTGCGTTGAGATGGCGATGTCTTGTACCCATGGCAATACGTGCAAGTATGTGTGTGCTTGGAGAGTGGCTTGCCTTTGCCTTCAGTTGTTGAGTTTATACTTTTTCTCGCGTCTTGTGTGTATAGGCATGCAATCGATTTTTTTATTGCTTCAGCATTTATATGACATTTAGGGTTTGCTTCTAAAGTAGTTACACTCGAGAAAAAATAATCGCAGTCTAGTAAAGAATTAGTTTGGGCACCGCCGAACGGAGGACAAATTGCGACCTGGCGTACCTTTTCCAATGAACTAAAAGGCTTTTAATCCTTAGTGTTGAAGTTCTCTGCAGACTTTTTATGAAGGAAGGCTGTTATGGATCCTGCAGCCAGATTTCTCAGCGATTGAAGGATTAACTAGAGCTCAGTGCGATAAAATTTAGCTTTTCATTTACATACTTGGGAAAATCGATACGTAATCAAGTATCGTGCAGAGATTGAAGGTTTAATTTTAGAAGGTTTAAAAGCAAAGGCAATTTATGAACAAATGTTGAAAGTGTATAAAGACTTTTCGTCATCAATTAGTGTAGGAGGATGATAGGTTGCTGAATTTAAACGAGCTCGTACAAGTCTTGAAGATGATTCACGTCAAGGACGTCCAAAAACAGCAACAACACCCGAAATCGTAGAAAAAATATTGGAAATCGTATTGGAAAATCGTCGAGTGACTGAAAGAAGTGAAACTTTTCTGACACCTCTTGTTAAAAACTCTTTAAACCAAAAGCATCGATAGGCCGAGCTTTTGCTGTCTCTGCGTGTACTGAACACCGAGATTAAGTCAGCATTTGCCCTTTTGCTCTATGTGTGGTTTCTGTCAGCACCGAGCTGGCCTTGGGACACCTCCGTTATTATTTGAGAGATGTACCGCCCCAGTCAAACACCCCACCTGGCAATGTCCTTGAATTGGATCATACCTGAGTGTTGGAGTTATACCAAATTTTAATTATAATAATAACACATTAAAGTGATATCATTTTATTAAAATATGTTTACAAGTATATAACAAACTGGTGATACTTTGATCAAGAAGCTTGCATCAAAACCCAATACCAGAAAATATATTGGGTAGTGGAAAAAGTCTTTTCATATTTCTAATAAAACTTCAACTCATTTTTTTTATATTTATAATTAACTTTATTACACCAAATATGTACCAGATTGGTCGACCGCCTTTTGCCATTTTTCTTCTAGAGACATTATTTCATCAGTGTAAAACTTTTGTGGTTTCTCGGAGAAAAACTGCGACAAGTAATTTTCACAGGCTTTTTTTGGAGCCAACTTTAACCATTAAGGGAGTTCTGCATTGACCGAAACAAATGGTAGTCCGATGGTGCAAGGTCAGGGCTATATGGTGGATGCATCAAAACTTCCTAGCCAAGCTCTCCCAGTTTTTGCCGAGTCATAAAAGATGTGTGTGGCCTAGCGTTGTCCTGATGGAAGACGACACCCTTTCTGCTGATCAGCTCTGGCCGTTTTTTTCGATTGCTTCCTTCAATCTCATCAGTTGTTGTCAGTAAAGTGTAGAATCAATCGTTCGAGCAGGCTGGAGCAGCTCATAGTGAATGATTCCTTTCCAATCCCACCAAACACACAGCATAACCTTTCGAGGCGTCAATCGGCTCGATTTCATTTCGTTTCAGCAAAGAATCGCAGATGTTAATTCGGTCCATTAAATTTTTCAAAGACAATTCATGTGGTAGCCAAACATCGAGCTTCTTTTTGTAACCAGCCTTTTTTTAATAGTTCAAAACCGTTTAATGATGAATGTTTAGTGCCTTGGCGATGTCATGGCAGCTTATGTGACGGCCCTGGTCAATCTTTTCCATAATTTCATCGACTTTTTCAACGAGAGGTCGACCGGAGCGAGGTGCATCTTTCACATCGAAATTTCCAGAACGGAAGCGAGCGAACCATTGTTGTGCTACACGAACTGATACAGCATCGTCTCCGTAAACTTCACAAATTTCATTGATGGCTTGCATGGCATTCTTCCCTTTTTTATACAAAAAATTCAAAATATAGCGAACTTCTTCATTATTTTCACTCATTTTTGAACAGCTATAACTTTTTTCCAACTTCTCCGAATTTAATTTTTGTTTGGTTACATGAAGCTTAAAAGGTCACTTTTCTAACACCATATGATATGATACAATGTGATTGGTAGCACTGGAGATAGATGACTCCAACGACATCTATTGACAAAATACGAAAAGACTTTTTCGACTACCCAATATAAATATACCCATTTAATGGCTAAGCAATGATACACGTTCCATGTAATCAAGTAAGTAAGGAAATAATGAGAGTAGCGGTATTTTATTGTCGATAAAATAACCAAAGTTATAGTAACTCCCTCTTATGTCTCCTTACACTGCCAGACTAGAGTCAAGCTCAACAGGGTCTGCTTTCTTTTAGAGTGACTCAGCAACATTTAAAGCGTTTTCGAAAGGCTAAAGGGGATTTGCTGTATCGATTCAACACTATGGATGAGACTGGGTTCTATCACCGTGATCCTAAATCCAAACAAGAGGCTAACGAGTGGTGTTAACCAGGATCTTCGGCTCCGAAAGGAGTTCGTGTTCAGAAATCGGCCATAAAGTTGTTAGCATCAGTCTTTTGTGATGCGAAAGGAATTTGGTTTGTGGACTACCTGTGAACTGGTAAAACAAGGAATTCTGGATATTTCTGTAACCTTTTAGACCAGCTGGAGGAAAAAAATCGTGGAAAAAGACCCAGTTTGCCATAGATAAAAATTCATTTTCATCAGGACAATGCACCGATTCATAAGAGCATTTTGACAGTGGCTGAAGTTTATGACTTAAATTTCGAATTATTGGGACATCCACCGAATTCACCAGATTTGGTCCTAGCGATTTTCATCTGTTTCCAGACCTAAAAAAATTCATGCGTGGAAAGTGTTTTTCGTTGTGTATGATGAGGTTATGATTGGAATCTCCTTGGAACAAATATATTGATGTGTATGAAGTGTATTACAACCGTAAAATTGTGTTTTTCTTGGGACATATTTCTCGTCTTCTTCTTGATTGGCGCGATAATCGCTTACGCGATTTTGGCCGAGTTTAACAAAGCGCGCCAGTCGTTTCTTTCTCGTGCTAACCGGAGCCAATTGGACACACCAAGTGAAGCCAATTCCTTCTCCACCTGATCTTTCCAACGCAGAGGAGGTCTTCCTCTTCCTCTACTACCACCAGCTGGTACCGCAGCGGAAAATCATATGGGCAAGCATTTTCGCTGCTATTCTGAGAGTCAAAAGTGCTTCTCATTCCTGTGCAGAATTTGAAGGCGAAGCGCATATGAAGTCTAACTGAGTTTTCTTCTCTTGAAAGAAGGTCTGAAAACCAAGCTGTATATTTCTTTTGTTTGCTTCGGAGTTTTATGTAGAAAAATTAAAATATTTAAATAAAATTTGGTTGTTTCTATTTGTGTAGTCAGTAAAAGCGTTGGCCGATTTGGACGGAAATCCAAAAACTTTGTCATTTCCCACCGTCTTTAACAGATATTTCATCCTAAAGTCTGTACTAACAGTTTTCGTTGACTGTCACTTACCAGCGGCAACAATAAACATATGGACCAGCCAATTACAACATCTTTGAGGCGACTTTTAATTTTTTTCGAGGCGTTTTGAAGGAATGTCCTTGCTTGTGTCTGAACGGCACTTGTGCGCCACGACGTTGTCCTTATCCTTATCGCATTTTCATGGTTACTTCATGGCCGTCTGTTGTTGGCCATGCCATTGTTGTTGCAGTCATCATGATTATCCACGTCTAGCCATAAAATAATATAGTTGTTGTATTTGCTTTGCTCTTTCTCAACGCCAAAGCCAAGTTAGACGCCATGACCCCGCCTTCGCATTCACTTTTGCTTTGCCTTCATTTTCAACGCCTCCAAAGAAGTGTCGTCGATTTCCATGCACTTCTGTTCAGTTCGTTATTATTATCATTATGGGTTTTTTTTTGTTGTTTTCCTGTTGATTTTGTTGTTAATTTTAACGCCTAAGGACATTGTTTTGCTTAAGTATTTCTTAACTTTTATATTCAGCCGCTGCTTGTCCTCCATTTTATTATTCTGCGTCCCACATCGTTGCGCGTTTTGTGTGGGTGTGTATGTGAGTGTTTGTATTTGTATGCGCATTTGTGTGGCACTTTCTCGAGTTTCCGTTTTAATAAACGTCGTTTCCTTCTTTCACATTTTACTGCTGCCACTCCATCTATCAGCTTCAATCGCCTATTTAACTCTGGCAAATGCCCCGAGGCCTCTGCAAATGCTACGCCACCGCATCTGACTATTTGGCTGTGTGTCATTGCGCCATTATCTGTTGGCTGTTGGCGGCATTGTCGGTGGCATACGCGCTGTTGTGGTGTCTCCGGGCTGGTGTGCTGACAACCGGGCGCGCAGTGCAGGAAGCGGTAAATTCATTGCAGAATGTCAATGTGGCGCGTCGCTTCGCGTTTATTGCCTCATTGTAATTTTTGACTTTGGCGAAATTTAATTTCCTCTCAGTTTGATTTCCAAGTGTTAAGCAGACGCGTTGTCAACGCTTTGCTACTGCGTCTATTCACTTGTATGGAAAATCAATTTGACCAACTTATTGTGTAAAATAAAATATAATTAAATAAGATTTAGATTACGTGCAACAAATCAGATGGTGGCAGTTGACTCAATGAATCAGTCGACGATTGTTGTGGTGCAGGAGTTTTTACATTGTAGCTGTTTTGTAATAAAAAATAAACCTAGTTTGGGGTTTATTTGTTAAGCAGATCGCTAAGTGTATACAGATAAGAAAATTTTAATATTCTGCAGGAATTGAGACAGGCCCAGCTATTTAAGAGAGTCACTTCGAAAGAGAGATTGTTCGTTTGTCTAACGCATCTCTGCAATACTGAACCGATTTATGAAATATTTCATACAAATTGTGAGTTTTGTGAGACGGTGCCGAGTCTTGTTGAAATGTCCATGGTCTGCCACTGAATCGTTTGATTGCCCACGGCTTCAAAGCAACTTCCAGAATACTTTTCTGATAATATTTCGTATTCACCTTGACGCCAGGTTCGATTAAAACGATTGGAAAGCGCCCATCTGCGATTACAGCATCACAAACCATTACCTGTGGTGGGTAACCGCAGGGTGCTGGATCATTGTACACCTACGATAGGTCCGAGCGGCCCTTTTTCCACTTATATTCCATCAAGGCATGAGTGGGCGGGGTGTAACATTTGGCGGCATGGCATGGCAAACATGTTTACGAATGGCTCGAAGTTGGACGGAAGGATTGGTGGGGGAGAATTCTGTGAGGAGCTCCCCATCAAGCTCAAATTCAGCCTTCGGGGCACTATAGTATTTTCCCAGCGGAGGTAGCCACAATTAAGGAAGCAGTGGATTGGTTGCTCATTTCGGTAATTACCGCTAAGGAAGTAAATATTTACTCTGACAGCCAAGCGGCAATAAGGGCCTTGGGCTCGTTGTTTGTGCGTTCGAGATTGATCGGGGGCTTCTCTCTCGATTGCATCCGAATACTTCGATATCAAGCTCATTTGGGTTCTCAGTGACTGCTGGGCTGATGAGCTGACTAGACAGGGAATTTTTGGGGACGGTTTCGTCGCAAAATGAGAGGATTGGGGTTCCTTTAAGAGCCTGTGGTCTGTGGAATGATGGGTCTCGAGTCAATTCAGTGAGTGTTGGATTAGTGCGCAAACGTGCAAGGTCGCAAGATCCTTCTGGCCACAGGTAGATGGGGGACACTCGAGGGAACTAACGAAGCTGCAGCTCTCGAATGTAGTGGGTATACTTACCCGATATTGTACGTTAGGTGTCTATACGGCGAGTCTTCGGATTGCCTCAAGTCCGTTCTGCAGAAACTGTCTTGAGGACGAGGTGGAATCATCTCAACACCTTCTTCTCAGCTGCACTGCTCAAGTCTTAAAGTATTTAATAACCTTCAGTTAAAATAATTTACAGTGAATACTTTTGTTGCTTGGAAGCTGAAATTAGTGTGAGGAAAAGTTATAATCTGATTAAATCTAACTTTAGCACAAATTTTGCGAAGGGTGTACATAGTTTTTGGGGCTTAAAGTTCACACTTAAATTTTTTTATCAAATTCGCTAATATTTTTGCATTTGTGGCATTTTCACACTTTTTTCACGCACACTCAAATAACGACAAAAAATGTCATGAATTAAGTGACCCAAAGACAAAATGTCAGCCTACTACATCCCATTAAAGTCCAACTATAATTGACTGCTACGCAAGTGTCCGGATTTCAGTGTTCGCTGCGGTACACACATATATAAGTACTTGAATGTATGTACGGATGTGCGCTTAATTTCCAAGCTATGCTCTAATTCCAAATGTGTATCGTAAGCATTTACGAGGCTTTCGCTTATTAATGCGCCATAATCTGTGCTGCTCTATGGAAATGGCGTTGTAATATCAACACAACACATACATATGCACCTTATGTACTTGTACATATGCAAGCATATACGTCTAAGTATGCATGCATGTAAGTATTTAAGTACCCCTGTTAGGGTACTACATTTCCTGTAGTGTCCGACGGCCTACTTGCGTACGTACATTCGGTCAAAAAAGTATCGGGAATTTAGCATTTAAAAAGCACGCGTAACACATCTGTAAGTGTCTGAATTGTTTTTGCTGGAATGTTGATACAACTGCCCTCTATTGTGACGCAGAGTTTGAGCGGGATCTGTCAATTAGCCTGTTTTTGGCATTTAATTACATCGGCCAACCGCAGAAGTGCTCTGCGATTTTCACAATCGATAAAAATATCGAACAAAGAAGTTGTCTTAAGTTTTGTTTTTTCAATGCGGTTTCGTGTGCCGAATCGTTGAAAATGTTGCATAAAGCCTATGGCGAATGTGCTTTATCAAAAACTCGGGTCTACGAGTGGTATAAGGCTTTTACAGAGGGCCGAGAAGTCGTGGAAGATTTGCCCCAATCTGGTCGCTCTTCAACAGATGAAAACGTCGACAAAGTCAGGGAGATGGTGCTAGAAAACCATCATTTAAGTGTGACGGAGGTAGCTCGTGACCTTAGCGTGTTTCACGAATCAATTCGCAACATTTTACACCATAAATTGGGCATGAGATGCTAAGACGCGTGACTGCTCGACTCGTTCCAAGAAAGTTGGATTTCTTTCAAAAACTTCATCGGAAGAAGGTGGTTGTAGACATGCTTGAGCAAGTGAATTCGGATCCAACATTAATCCAGCGCATCCTAACAAGTGATGAGACGTCGGTATATGAGTTTGACATGCAAACCAGTCAACATGCAACCAGGCGGTTGAATGGCGCTATTCACCTGAGCAGAAACCCAAAAAAAAACACGTCAATGCCGGTCAAAAGTGAAAGTCATGCCCCTCGTTTTCTTTGATTTTCATGGTGTTGTGCACTCGGAATTCGTTCCAAATGGTTCTATTGTAAATGAAGAATATTATTTGGAATTTATGCGACATTTGAGAGAAAATGTTCGTAGGAAACGGTCCAATTTGTGGCAAGAAAACTCATGGATCTTGCACCATGATAACGCACCGTCTCACAAGGCTCATATTCTAAGCACTTTTTGACCAAAAACTCGACAAATACCATCGAATAACCACCGTATTCACTGGATTTAGCCCCCTGTGACTTTCTTCTTTTGCTGAAGAAGAAGATCTATTCAAACACGTTTAAAAGGAGCTTTGTTTACTGGACTTATTGTTGGCGTATGCCTTTGAATGTAGCCTATTTTGAAGGTTGGCAAAATACATTGTAATGAATGAACGTTTATTTTGCGTTTTGTTGAACAATTACTGGTACTTTCTTAACAGAATATCTACTTTATGTAGCATAGTCAAAATATTTACTTCTATTTGTACTGCAGTTTATTGAGCCAGTTTCGAATCAGCGCAACACTAGTTCCTTGGAGAATGGTACCGATCAGCATTGCCCTTTTGGTTATTTATTTTTACTCACAGGCATTTTTTTTGTGGGCAGTTTTTGTGTTCCTAAGATTGCTACTTTTTGGTGAAACTTCATAAAAATGTCAATCAGTCTGAAATTTGTTCTGCCGTCGTTTGATAGATAGCAGCACACGACACTACCACCAACTTCCCTCAGGAACGCCTTCTGACATCAAACACGGATACTTATCGAAAAGGCCACGTACATGAATTGAACTTCGAATTATGCCTAAATCTACCTTATTCGCCAGATTTGGCTCGCAGCGGCTACTGGCTGTTCGCAGACCTAAAAAAATGTTCGCCGGTAAGAAATTTCGCTCGAAAGAGGAGGCTATCGCTGAAACTGAGGCCTATTTTGAGGCGAAATATAAATCGTTCTACTAAAGTGGTATTGAAATGTTGGAGTGGAAATTAGGTTAGGTTAGGTTAAATGGCTGCCCTAGCTAAAGGGCTCACTTGGACAAATGTTAAGAAATTCGTCCGTTGTGGTGCCATACATGGGAGAGGAGAGGGGAAGGAAGAAGGAGCCTTGGGATTTGATACGATGATGACCATACATTTTACGACGGCCCCGACGGGGGCTGATATACGTTCGTGGTTAGCCGTATCAAGCTACTAGTGAACTTCACCAAATTTATGATACTTACGCCAGCTATATCCGCAGGCGTAGCGAAAAAGTGGGAGCCCAGATTTCTAAGGCTTTGCCAGACGAGAGCAGGGCAGCTGAGAAGAAGGTGTTGAGATGATTCCACCTCGTCCTCCAGACAGTTTCTGCAGAACGGACTTGAGGTAATCCCAAGTCTTACAGCGTGAACACCTAACGGACAATGTCCGGTAAGGATGCCCACCAAATTTGAGAGCTGGGGCTTTGTGAGTTGGAAATTACGTTGATGAATTTATAGCAAAAAACTGTTTTCTTTGCTAGATTCGGAGCTTTTCAGCCCATGTATTACTGCGCTCTTATAATCCATTTTATGTTGAAGTTCTCAGATCTAATTACCTTAATTTCGCCCCTTTCACAAGAGGACTTGAAGAGCATAATCGGCACGGTACACTAGACAGGGCCAGTTTACTGGCTCAACTTTGCCACGGCGACCCGTTTCACCACCTGGATAAAGGAAGTCAAACTGCAACTTAAGGTAAAATTCGATGACACATCAATTCCGACTGTTAACAACCCAAAAATCTTGGGAGTTGCCTTCGACGGTTTGCTCTCCTTCTCAGCGCATACAACTGCAATTGCCACTAAAGTCCAAAACCGCAAAAAGGTCCTCAAATCGCTTGCTGGCAGCACTTGAGACAAAGACAAAGAAATGTTGTTAGCGACTTTTAAAGCAATTGACCGGCCGGTTTTGAATTATGCTGCGTCTATTTGGTCGCCTGGAGCTAGTGATTCGCAGTGAACGAAGCCTTGTCAAAACACTTCCATTAGGACTGCGAAAGGATGCCTCATGATATTCCTACTTCAACACCCATACAACTATGCCCATATGCTACCTGCAAAGGAGCAGAATAAACTGCTCAGCAAGCAGTTACTGTTAAGGTGTTACCACAGGTCCCAGCCTTGCAGACACCGGTTTGAACCTGAGCCGCCTCCCCGGGAACGTCAGGAGACACCTCCTTAATTACGCGGGCGAGATCCAGGACAAAACAGACCGGAGAGTATTTAGACAGACTCTAACTGATTCATTGAGAGACACTTCTCACCTTCCTTAGCTCCTGACCTCTGAATACGGTAATCGGAGTCCAATTACCACTCATTGCAGACGAAGAGCTCCCGCTTCCTTGAGAGTCCCGCGTATCCTTGGCACAATTACGTTCTGGATTCTGTTAAACTCCAACCTATCCGGAAATTACTCCGGCATACTAAACATATGTCTGGCACGTGAAGGCACCCCGCACGACACTAACCACCTTCTCACGTGCCTCATCAAACCCACTCATCAAACACCCCTCTTCCACTGGACCCAACCTGTCCAATCAGGAAGTTTCCTGGACCTACCGTTAGTTGTGCTAAACGAAGACGACCGGTGATTTACACTACACTGGCAGGGCAAAGTTACAGCTACAACAACAACAACAACAACAACTACAACAACTTTGGCTTCACTTATTGAGCCTTATTATTTGTCAAATGAACGATCCATTTAATTTTAGTTCTTAGGTTTTTGTTATGTATCCTTGTAAATCTGGTCTGGTTTAAACTAAGAAAAAAAAAATAAAGTAAGGGCATGAAATGCATAGGCAGCGACCAGTTGTTTGGGATACTTGGCACTCCTATTTACTGCAGGGTAGCCCCACACACTTATCCACTCGCACATACGCTCGCCTGTGTTGACACAGGATCATGTTGGTCCAGTTATTGCTTTCACCGTCCGTCCTTGCACACTCGCACACATATTGTTGTTGTATTATTATATTGTGTACTTACAAATATATTTTATGTGTACAACGTCAGTACACGCGTGCATGTGTGTGTGTATGTGTGCTTGTCTCTAATCTGGCGCATTATACCCTTGCGCTGCCTTCTTCGCCCCTTTCGATGTGTGCGTTTCCTTGTAGCTGATTGGCGCCTGAGGCTCTTGTGTAAATATGTGCAAATGCATAGCTGCTGTTTGAAAATGCTCGCTTATTAATTACTTGTCTTAGGATATTTGGCTAAGAACAAAGTCGCATTAATTAATTTCAGCTTAAAGGCTGCTATTGTCACAGTGGCTGTGTGTTTTCATTTAAGCCATAAAACATTTTTCAATAAGAAAGTGGCAGCTTGAAACCCACACAAGCAAGTGTAGGTAGGTGTTGGTATGTAGTGAGAAATGTGTGAGGGTAGAGAAATGCTTTTGTTTGAAACCATAAATTATGTGTGCAATATTTGGTTAATAAATTTAGTATATATTGCATACTGCAAGGCGCTCAGGCGTCGGAAAAATCAGCAATTGCTTGAGGCGCATCCGCGCTGCTAAAATAATTGAATCAATTGGCGGAGAAGTTTGAAAACGGGTGTGCAAGAAAAATTTCATTGCTTTTATGGCAAAATACAAGGATTGCGGCGCTGCTTTCGAGGGACGTGGGTAAGACAGAAGACAGCTGGGTATGGAAGGCACGGAACGTTAGCTGCGCGACATTTGGTGTAATAAATGTGCTCGCTATGCATCCGCCAACTGTTGTCTGCTGCGCCCACCATGACCCGCAGTTTGGAAAGACTCGCCGAAAGGAGATCCCTAAAGAGAATGCTTCCACATGCACACAGTTACGAATGTGTATGTATGTGTCAGCTTGTACACATTTTCTGGTGTATAGTGTGCGGGTTAATATAGTAATAGGGGGCATTCTTTTGCAAAGCGAACGGCTGCCACGTTTTTGATTTGAAAATCTACGATTTGTTGTGTTTTGCTTTTGTCTTCGAAAATAGAACGATCACAAGTTTTGAGAATTTTTTGGATACCCATTTCCAAAAATTCATAACTCTGGTTGCATTTCAGCTAGAGATTTCTTCTCACGCTGGATAAATTAACATTTTCTATATAGTAATAAGGGGTCCTTCGTAAGGCGCCACTTTCTGTTGTACTAAAATAAAATGTGTGAAACTTAAATTCTCTCAGGATTCACTATTTTTATTAAAAATACGACTATTAATAAATGAAGTTGATAAATTACATCATTTAAATGTCCACCCTTAGCACCAGGTCCACAGTTGAAGTTGAGAACGTCGTTGTTGAGAAATCGATGCTGAAGCTTGTTTGCTTAAGGTTTAAGTCTATGACCGATCAATACCGACAGTAAACAACTACAACACTTTTGGAGTTACCTTCGATAGTTTGCGCTCCTTTTCTGCGCACACAACCGCAATTGCTACTAAAGTCCAAAACCGCAAAAAGGTCCTCACAGCGCTAGCCGGCAGTACTTGGGGCAAAGGCAAAGAAATGTTGCTGGGGCCTTTTAAAGCCATTGGCCGGCCGGTTCTGAATTATGTTGCGTCTGTCTGGTCGCCTGGAACTAGTGATTCGCAGTGGACTAAGCTTCAGACATGCCAACATATTGCAATCCGGGCAGCCACGCGATGCCTTCTGATGTCCTTCCAACAACACTTACATAATTAGGCACTAATGCTCCCACTCAAGGAGGACAACAAAATGCTTATACTTGACAAACGGTTTATACTTGGGTGCTACCGAAGATTTCACGACCCCTTCAGGCACGTCGGGAGGCATCTCTTCAACTTTTCCGACGAGATTTAGTACAAAACGAATCTTCAACTACATGACCGGAGAGTATTTAGACAGACGTTAAATGATTCCGAGGCTTCTTTCCGTTTCTTGAGTAATTGGGTTTTAAGGTCTGGTTACCAGCCATAAGCAACCCTCCTCCTTTCTCAACACGGGCTTGGGACCGGCTACGGCAGAGTTAAATACAAGAGATATCAAGGAAAAAAAAAATGATTCATCGAGAGACACTTACCACCTTCCTAAACTCCTGACCTCTGAACGCGGTAATCGGACTCCAACCACCACCTGTTGCAGATGAAGAGCTTCAGCTATCTCGAGAGATCCGCGTAACCTTGGCACAATTACGTTTTGGATACTGTAGTAGACTAAACTTCTACCTATCCAGAATTGACACCGACATATCCAACATATATCCAGCATGTGAAGGCACTCCACACGATTCTAACCACCTTTTCCCCATTCTACATCAAACCTGCTCACTTCGTCTCCCTCTGGACCTAACTTGTTGAAACAGTAAGTTTCATGGGCCTACCGTTATATGAGCTAGACAAAGACGATCGGGAATTACATTGCACTGACAGCGTTTAGTAAACTACTACAACAACAAAAACAACAGGACTTCCACTTTTTGGTCTGCCGGTCCTTTTTCTATTCTCGACAGAACCAGTTTCTTGAATTTTTTTCATCAACCTTTGAATGGTCGACTCATTCGGCCGATTATTTCCACCAAAAAAAACACGAATTTTGCTCTTAAAGGTCAACAATTTTTATAATAAGTTTCAATAGTTTTAGCGAGTTACTCTGTCAGCCTCTATCTATTGGACAAATGTCAAAGGATGACATAAAAAAAGTACCGTCTAGGAATTATTCAGTATTGACATTTGACTATTAAAAAAAAAAAAAAAACAGCGAGAAGAACGATAGCAATACTTTTCTTGGGTGGGTTAGGAAGGGTTCAAAATGTCTCTCTACTTACATCTCCCATCGTCTACTGCGTTGACTGGTGTGGACACTAAAATCATCCCTCCTCTTCTTCTGGGGAGACATCTTTCCCGGGACTACTTTCTGCATTACTTCGGGAAGGCCTAGAACGGTACCCATAAAAAGGGCCAATTCTGTTCAACCAAGTCTGGGTCCATCATATTCGTAGCCATTTTCATGCCTTCTTGTGTCTCTACGTCAAGTAGTACGTCATTGCGAGCCAAGGACTCAAGTGCCTGCGGTTTTCGTCGATCCGTCCATTTCGGTCAGCCTCCACTACACTGCTCCTAATGGTGATGCTGCACTTGGAGCTGCTACTATGGATTGCTGCTCCTATTCGATATGTCGGAGACGCATTACGATTTCTGCTGGGAAAGCTCGAGCTGACTCCCATTTCCTGCTGGTAGAACACCTATTTCTCGTGGGGGTGTTTAAGGATATTGGATGCTTCAAAACTCTTTCTAGTGGCGTCTCTTTCTGCTTTAAAGAAAGTGCAAAATTACATATTCCACACTCTCCAATTGTTGGGGCAGACTGGACAGAAAGTGGTATGCTTGTTCGCTCAGCAACTGCGTGAGATAGTAGTCTACGTCCTCGTGTTTTCTGGTGAGCCACTCATTGATGCATTGAATGAATTTGTTTAACTAGGGTCCGTTTTGAGACAGCTCCCTATACAGCTGCCATCGTCGAATTGTCAGCGCCCGTTTTGAGGCTTTTCGATCCGATGTTTGCGAACCCCCTGCGTGCTGAACAGTCGGCTCATTTCTTCTGCAAGCAGGTCCAAAGGAGGATTTCCTGCAATGACACAGATTGCATCGTCCGATACGGTTCTATACGCGGACGCTAGTCGCAACGCGTTTCACCTGTGTGTTTATGTGACCTCCTGCAAGATACCCTTTTCGGCCGCTGCCCAGGTAGGTACCGCATACAAGATGATGGAATCAACAACTGTTGACAGTAGGCATCTTCGACTGCTTTGTATCCCTCCTTTGTTAGGTAGAATTCATATTAAAGCAACATTCTTGCCGCTTTGGAACTGGCATGCTCTCTGAAACTTATCTTTGCGTCAATCCAGACGCCAAAGTATTTGATGGCCTTCTTCGATGTTATTTGGTGATCACCTATTCTTATATTAACGGACTTTCGCCCTCCAGCGCTTATCAAAACTGCTTCAGTCAGCTGCTAACTCTAATCCCGCTTGGTTGAGCCACCGGTGGACTCTTGCTTCAGCGTCGTTGCATTTTTCTTCTAGGTTGTCTAGTTTTTGGTCTACCACAACCAGGACGGTATCATCAGCATAATCCACTAATACAGCACTATCGGGGAACTTCACCTTTAGGGCTGCATTGTACATTGTGTTCCATAGGGTTGGTCTCAGGTCCCACGATAGCAATACTAAAAACTCGCTAAGAGTGAGGGTAATTGCTCATTGTTCTGTCAATGATCAGTGCTATGAATTTTCGAAAATTAGTCTTGAAATTAAAAATCTGGAAATTCTCAAAATTTCGCTCTTATTCTTTAAAATTAAAACAAAATTCTTGAATATATAGAATTTTTTTTCCACAGTTAAGAATTTTCGGAAATTCTTAAAATTGTGTTCTCTACTCTCTAGAATGAAAAAAAAGTTCTCGAATATATATAATTTTTTCTCAAATGTGTTCAGTTTTTAAAGGAATGCCCCATACATTCGCTGTACATAAATGTGTGGACTTAAACACGAATATGAATTCATTTTCTGCTTTGGGAATTATAAATTTTCTTTGTTCTTCGTCCTCGCCTATGTTTATGAATTATTTGTCGCCATTTCTTGTTCCTTTTTTGCTCTTTTATTCTTTGTTTATATATTTTTTGCTTTAGCTACCTTTTTGTAGCAGCATTAGCAAACGCGTTCTGCCATATTTCCATATCTGCCTCATTCACGTCGGCGGGGAATGGTTTAATAATCATAAATCGTAACCCGTTTTTGGTGAGTGTGCAACTTTTAGCTTCCGCTTCGCCCAGTTAACGGGTTAAAATGTTTGCCTTGAAACGTTTAATGGCAACGAATCTTAAATATGATTTGTGAGTTGGGATATGAGTTGTTTAAAGAGTTTTGGTGGCTAAATCTGGCACATTTGCGAACCAAAAAAGTAGCAAAAAAATTGAAAAAATACAATAATAATTTACAGTTATTTTATATTTAAGAGTTAAAGAAAGAAGACTTACATCTTATAAATTTAATGAATGTTTGCATGTATGTAAATAACTAGGCACAGTATGCACCGATTTGCATAGAATTTTTGGTATTTTGAAGCTAATCTTCCATAGAAATTATGCAAATTACATAAATTTCCAAAAACGGCCAAGTCTCTGGGTACTGGAGACTAGGGATCAAAACCGACCTTATCAAGTTTATTTACAGAATCCTTAGCAATAGAATGGTTGTGGTGGAGTGGGGCGGTGTCTCTCTGTGCCAGCCGATGTGTAGGGACATTCCGCAAGACGGTGTGCTCTTACCATTTCTCTGTCGTCATTGTCGTTGCGAATAACTGCCACTCATTGTTAGAGAGAAGTTTGTAGATGCTCTGTGCGATTCGATGTAGGGATATCTGAACGAAGTTGATAGGTGAGGGGCTATTTGCCGCCTACCGCTGAATCCACTCCAGACGGAGCTCGCCCTATTTACGAGGAAATGTAAAATACCCACAAGGATGATAGATACCAGGTTTGCTCGTTAGGTATGGTGAAAAAAAGAGGTGAACTTTGGATTATACGCTCAGAGCCGAATAAAGGTCTGCTAGATAGCTCACCTCTAAAAATCTTTTCACCATGAAATACCCAGAACTGAACTCCCTTCAACTCAATGCCTCAGGGCGCGCTCCGTTGGTGCCCTCTGACAAGGTGAAACATTTAGGTCTAACCCTTGACAGAAGGCTAAAGTTGAAGCTCAAAAATTAGGACAAATTAAGGAAGGCAACAGTTACTTGCCTTGAAAATTTAGTTGTATTTTGGCTCTATAAACCATTATAAAGCCAATTCTATTGTATGGAGTCCTTGTCTGATGGAACTGATAGCGGTGAAGATAGCGGGGAGATAGTTCTAAGCTGCTCTCATTGGAATCAGTATATATATTAGGGCGGGTCGATTAAAAAATCGCTCAATGCTCTGTGAAAATCATATTCTAGGGATCAAAATAAGAAACTTTGCCGAAGGAACCATACCTCTAAAACGAATTCTGATGTCCCCCAATTTGGGTCGAACGAAAAATCCCCCTTTGACCCATTTAGAGTGCTCCAATCGAGTCCAAATGTATGACCGACCCCCACTAACTTTGGACGGCCGATCCACCCATGCCAGTGGCACAGCCCCTGCAACTCCCCTGGGGGTTCCCCATACAATCGTTTCAAAATATCACCATTTTTGGCCTTTACATGAGAAAAGAAACTAAAAAGTTCGATTGGGGACATCAGAATTCGTTTTAGAGGCATGGTTCCTTCGGCAAAGTTTCTTATTTTGATCCCTAGAATATGATTTTCACAGAGCAATGGGCGATTTTTTTGTCTCCCACAAATCGACCCGGCCTAATATATATGTATATATATTTTCCCATAGTTCCTAGATGAAACATAGGGCCTCCTTTTCCATGTTCCTATTCGTGATCCTTTTTTCAAGCTGAAGGTCGTCATCAATTTTTTGGTATATGGGTGTTATGGGTAAAGGAAGCCCAAGCAGAAGCTCTGGGCTCGATGATGGTGCACTCGAAACTGATTGGGGTATGCCTGACTTCACTTTCGAACGCAACCGAATTCGTTGATATCAGGCTCATCTGGATATCTGGTGACAGCGACATTGTAGGGAACGGCGAGGCTTATGAGCTGGATAGTCAGGGAAACTGTGAGGTACTTCCCTTACGAAATAATGGGATTGGAATCCCCGCGGTCTGCTCCTGAAATGGTGAGCTTCGTGTCAACTCAGCGAGCGCTGACAAGTACACAAGCCTGTAAGGTAGCGTGTGGATCGGCGTCGATCGAGGAATCTTCTGAGGTTAACAAAATCTCAGCTCTTAAATTTCGTGGGTGCCCTTACAGGGCACTGTTCACGAGGTGTGCATGCTGTGAGACTCGGAATTACGTCGAGTCTTGCGTCTGCTGTATTGTGAATGAGGTGGAATCATCTCAGCACCTTCTGTTTAGCTGCCCTCTTTTCGCAGGGCTAAGCCTAAAGCATCTTGGCTCTTATTTCTTTGTTACCTCTGCGGATACTGCGGGTTTAAATATCCCACATGTGGTAAATTTCATCAGTAGCTTGAATCGATTAATACAGATGTAATTAGCCCCCGTTGGACGTCATCCTCCAATCCAAAGGCCATTTTTCCGTTTATCCATTCTTTGGTTCATTTCTCTCCGTTTTTCCAAGAATTTGGATTCTTTGTGCAAGTGAGTCCGCGCGCGGGCAGCCATTTATTCTAACAGCCTTTGTTGTGTGCTTAGCCGAGCTCATCCTCCAATTTGTGGTACTGATATAGACGTGCCAATTTGTAGACCTTAATATTAAAAAACCTGATGAACTCCATCAGTAGCTTGAAGCGATTGACATGACAGTAACTAAGCCATCGACTCTAATCCTGTACCAATGATCAATACCGCTGTGCTACGTGTGGCAGAAGTCTCCGGTTGCAATACTACTTTCGTTTACTTTGCAATTCTGTAAATTTTCCCTACTTTTTTATTTTCGGAGTAACTGCCCCGGTCGCTTCATCTTAGAAACACCAAGTGAGTCCCACTTCTTCTCGATTTGATTTTCCTACGCCGAGAATGCTTTTCTCTTCCTTTGCCACGGCCAGCAGGCAGCCCATTTACTACTTTCCGAGCTGACGCCTTTGCATAATTTGCATTGATACCACAGGGCTCGACTCACAAGCGCTGCATCTTTATTTGTGGCACTATGTCCATCGTTTTAGTGTCTGTGAAAATCGCTATCACCAACAAGCAATATTCCATAAATCATACGTAGAATCTCTTTTTCAAGCCTTCAAAGTGCCGCGTGGGAGGATGCTGCTATCGGCCGAGCTTCTGTGCCATGCAATGATAAGGCTTTGATAAAGGACTTTCGATAAAGGACTTTAGAAGTGTGGTATTTGCCCGTCTAGAGAGACTTTCCTTAGAAAATTCTTATTTAACACTATTTGCGGAGATATTTTTTTATGCCTTTTTTATTGCAAATTAGCTCGAAAGAAAGAAACTCATTCGTTTTGGATCACTACTCCAGGGTGACGTATGGCAGTCCTTTCCAAGATAACCAAATGCTCGAAATCACGTCTCATCATTACTGCTATGAAATTTTACATGATTCAAAAAAAGTTCGTTTTCCTAAAAGTTGTATTTCGCTATGAATTCACAGTCTTACGCCTCTTAAAAAATCCACCTTATTATTATAAATGGAATTTCATGGACATTAACTGCATTAATTTTGTATTCTTCGATACAAGCCTCATTAGGATTTACTCATAGAACTGCTAAATTTTCGATTTGCTTGCTCTTCCTGCATTCCCCGTTACTGCGCCACCCATTCATGTGGCGTTCACTCGCTTTGTGGCCACTCGCTCATTTCAAGCCAACGGCAAGAAATGAGTTGGTGTGACTGCCTGTCAAAACTGTCAAATACAATGGCAGGCGTCAAGCGTAGGAGTACAGCTCCAACAACAACAACAACAAAAGAAGGTTGTCAGCAGCAACGCTACTAAATTTGAACTCTTCGTCAACGACCTGTGCCATGAGAAAATTATTTTTGAGTTATGGTGCCGCAGCATGCAACAATACGAGTATTATGATGAGGGGGCAAGGTCGAGCGACGCATTCGGTTACTTAGCTGGCTTTGCTGATTTCAAAGTGTTGAAAATTTGAAACTGCTTTGTGTTATGCGTAGCAACTTTTTACCAGCTCATTTTTCTATTACAGCTTACCGGCGACAGGCGATGGGCGGCAGGGGACAGGGCACAGTCGCTCAGCAGCACTCACCAAAAAGCTAACTTTCTTCGATGCCACTGCTCGTATTTGTATATTTAATGTGTCATTTTGTTGTCAGCCTCAGACTTGTTTAATGTCAAATTACATGAGCTACCCACTAAAATAAACAACAACAGCAGCAATAAGAAGAAGAATACGACTACCTCAGTTGCTGCTGCGAAATCAAGTTGGTGAGAAAAACAATGCGTTGCAAATTGCCTGCCAAGTGTCAGCCCTTCCTCGCACCATTTGCCTATGGGATAACTAGAAGAGAATAGAAGAGGAAGGGGCTGCTAGCACCCCAATGCGGGCAACATTCATTTTCATTTTAGCAAAAGCTTCGCGTTCATCGCCAACGTTTAAACTTTGTTTTAAAAGTCTTAAATGGAAATAATTATTTTTGTTTTTGTTGATGCCAAAGCATTGTTGTTGTTGTGGTTGTTGTTGTTGTTGCGGCTGTTACCATTTGACTGTTGTTGGCACTTTAATTGTTGTTGTCGCCTTAGCAAAGTGGTGATAATTTGCGCTTTGTTGAAACGAATGTCTGCGAATCTGAGTAGGTTGAGGCGCGCCATCTACGAGTATTTCTATGCCATTCTTCACTTGCTTATCTGTATGTACTCGCATTACATTTACTGCTGTATGTTCGTCCAAATTCACATAGCTTTTACGCATTTTGCTACTTTTCTTCTTCCTTCATCCTGCTGCAGGATGTAGATTTTCAGTCTTATTAGCGAAAGTTCTTTGCCGCCTTTTGGGCGCTGTGGCCAGCTTGTTGCTCATTTACCTCGCAAGCATTCATTTGTGTGACTTCTTTGCCGTACCTTGTTTACGCTTTAATGTCTCGGCTTAAAGATGGCGTCAGATTTATTTGGTGTAGTGCTTGTCAAAGCACCCCAACATATCGTCTTTATGCTTCTCTTTCCTCCACTACCTCCACATCGCTTGTTACCAACTCCTTGTCGTCGACAGTTATCTTTAGTGTTGCATAATTAAAAAAGTTTCATTTCATTTCAATTTTGGTGTTGTTCTTGTCGGTCGGTTTCTTGCTTCGTTTATGTTCATTTGTTCTACGCTGGTGGTTCTGGGTTTCTTTGTTCAGTTACTTCGGTGTCTGTTTGGTCTCCTTGTCTTTGGTCAATGTCGCGCTTAATGTGTGTACTTTAGGGTTCGTTTAATTTAATATTACTACTTCAGAGAAGCTCGTCAAATGTGGTTGGGAAGCTGCTAAAATTCTGCTTGAGAGTTACGTGCTAAGCTACGAGATTTTGTAGTATTCACTACTTTTGGATGAAGGCTTATTTGTATATCTTGCTCACGGGTTGAATGAGAACTTGTTTAACTGGTTGTAGTCCCTTATCGAAAAGGCGACTCCTTTTTTAAACAAGCAGCAGTAGACTTGAAAAAGTCGCAGTTATGATTAACTGCTGCAGTTTCCTTGATAGCAAGTTTCACACAAGAATGCTTAGGCAGATCTCTGGCTTGAAAAAGTGCAGGATTTCTGACCCTGATAACAAGGTTTTGAACAGGTATTCCAAGGAAGATATTGAAAAGCTGCCAATGATTTAGAAGAAAAACGACTACCACATCCTGGTTCCAGATGCGCAAAGTAGTACACACAAAGTCCAGAGATGGATAGCGAACAGCATGCGTCTTGAGCTCCAAATTTTCCTTTATCACCTCAGTCGTCCCTCAGTAATGGTAGTTCTCATCCGAGGCTTTGTAAGTCTTTTCATTGGGGGGATTTTAAAGTGACGCTTCCCAAACCCAGCGCACAACCAGCTATCCTGGAATGCTTCGCCTTATTACGTTAGCTCACTCCCGAACGGGTGTTCGGAAGCTACCCATAGAATACGTGGGTTAATCCCGGACGTTGTGAGCTGCTTGAACCATATGCAGAAGAATCGTCCTGGCCACTCCCAAGAGAATGGCGTGGACTTCTACACATGGAACCATTCTCCCACATACAATCCAACCTAGAATCTCTCTTGCCAACAAGTGCTACTTTGGACTAAGTAGGCAACTGAGCAGTAAAGTCCTCTCTCGACGAACAAAACTAACACTCTACAAGACTCTCATCATGCCCGTCCTAACGTATGTCGCAGAAGGTTGGACGATGACAACATCCGATGAAGCGACGCTTGGAGTGTTTGAGAGAAAGATTCTGCGCAAGATTTTTAGACTTTTGCACGTTGGCAACGGAAAACATCGCAGGCGATGGAACGATGAGCTGTATGAGCTTTACGACGACATAGACATAGCGCAGCGAATAAAGATCCAGCGGCTGCGTTGGCTGGGTCATGTCGTTCGAATGGATACAAACCCTCCGGCTTTGAAAGTATTCGATGCGGTACCAGCTGGTGGTAGCAGAGGAAGAGGAAGGCCTCCTCTGCGTTCGGAAGATCAGGTGGAGAAGGACTTGGCTTCACTTGATGTGTCCAATTGGCGCCGGTTAGCACGAGAAAGAAACGACTGGCGCGCTTTGTTAAACTTGGCCAAAATCGCTTAATCGGTTATCGTGCCAATTAAGAAGAAGACCTCAATCGTTCAAAAATGCTTTTCGTGAAGCCGTAACTTGAATCTGGGGAATAGTTGTATTCGCGCGCTATATGAGATGTATAAGGTGATTCAAGAGTGATTCAGATTTTTGGAAAAAAATTAAAAAAATAAATAAATAATTGGCGCGGATACTTCTGTGAGGTGTTTGGCCGAGCTCCTCCTCCTATTTGTGGCGTGTGTCTTGATGTTGTTCCCCAAATGGTGGGAACTATAGTTTTAAGCCGATTCCGAACGGCGCAAATAATTTTTTTTTGAGGAGCTTTTCCATGGCAGAAATAGACTCGAAGGATTGACATTGCCTGTCGAGGGCACTAATTTGGTGTACATGCACAGAGAATCGAACCTACGCACTTTTGAATGGAAGTCACGCACAAACTCATTCGGCTACGGTGGCCGCTATTATTTACTGCTTGTTAATTTTTTACTTTACTTTTTCAGACATTTAGTACTACAGGCTTTGGAAAACTTAATCATGAAGCATTACTCAATTGAACTAGAAGTCCCTTCCGAGGTTTAAGGCAATTTTTTTTTTAACTCAAAGGAAGAAAAACCATCTACATCCATCCAGTGCTGTTGATGTAGTGGAGGACAGAAAAGGCATCTAGGCTAAAGAACTACCTCAGGCTATCGCTGAAAGGCACACTAAGAAATCTGAAGCACTTAGCCACCAGATCCGGACCTTTGCAAAGAAAGTGTTCAGCAGTCTGCAATGGGTGTTTGTACAGAAGTCCAAACTTCTCCGCATGAGTTCCGATCTCCCAGTGGCCGGTGACCAGTGCTGTGAGTTTGGTAATTGATTGGCGGGTGATCTACAGCACTTTAGGCGCCCAGCTCAAGTCGTTCTATGGCCAAAGGGTTTCTGAGATAGCACACGATAAGATAGAACTCCAGCTGCCTTTCGGTAGCTCAGATGTAGACAACATAAACCGCTTCGGCCGACCCTTTCCCAGATAAGAAAAATGTTTCATACGCATTCGAGATCTTGGATTTTGTCCTTGCAGGAGTTGACCAGAAGTGAGCTGCAACATAGCGACGACAGGGCCTTGATCGCAGCTTGACTATCGGAAAAGATATTTATGTCTACCTCGAAACAGTAATCCTTAAGCATTTGGCATGCCTGCAGGATCGCGAATACCTCTGCTTGAAAAATACTACTAGTTTTTGGCAGTTTAAAGCATACTGAAATATTGGCTGATTTAGAGAAAACCCCCGCTTCAATTCCAGATTCCAGCTTTAGTCCGCCGGTGAAAAGAGAGGTTGAGGTGCCCCTGCAGACTTTCTCCTGATACCAATCCAGCCTGCTTGGAAAGCTAGCCCTAGCACAACCTTCAAAACCCAGTTTGCGGATGGAGAGATCTGTACGAAGTGCAGAAAAGGAGGGAGAAATGTGCTGGGAATGGCTTTATTGTGAAGAAAATTCGCAAGAAATGTAATCTCACCAAAAAAGAGGTCAAATGGCCACAAAGATCTGCGATTTGCCACCTTTGGACTTTCTACTCCGAGAGATCTTGAAAATTATAGTCTCATCCATTAAGCGCGAGAGGATTCCATAGCTGAAGTACGAAATCATTCGCCTTAAAAATGATATACAGCCCGAACCATGTGAAAAGGTCTTGAAAATGTTTGGTATGCGCGTTCTGTGTTGGCAAAGGAAACGTAGTGTAGCGAATTTTTTATTAAAAAAAAAAAAAATAAAATTATTTTGACAATTTTTGTGGTATTTTATTTATAAAACTAATATGCAGTCTTACTGAGCCATCCTGCTTGAGCTGGTGCATTGTGGGGGTGAAAAATCTACAAATCCGGTCTCTGGCGTTCTTCCTCAAACATTTCGGTACATTTACATAGAACTCCTTATTTACAGTTTGGCTCGGGAAGGAGTTCGGAGTGCATCACATAACCATAATGAAAAACATTTATTTCAGATTGCTACTCTTACTGATTTTTTAAATTGTTACTCATCTGAGAAGAGCCATTCAGAAGATTATTGACTCGTTTCGATATAATATTCATGGACCCGTGTCTCGCCAGCGGCCCGAAACATTCTTTAGAAGCAGCTATGCGGTATTGCAGTAACATACCGAAACGAGCTAATATATCAACCACAGTGTGGTCTGCTTTGAAGTTTTGGTATAGCTTCTAGGCTGGAGCTTTCGTCACTTTAGAATCTTTGTAAGCTACCAGTTAATGGTTTTTTAGAAATACAAAACCTTAGACAAGTTTTTTGGTTAATTAATTTCGGTATAGCGAACAGTAATTAAATGGCTTTGATAAAACCGCAACCTCGTTGAGTTTAAATGGGAAATTCTGGTTTTTTTACGAACAGAAGTTACAACATATCTCGCGACATCAGTATATTGAATTTTATCCGTCTTTCATTGAACCAGATTGCAGATCGTCTTTAGCAGACTCCTCTCTTGCGAAGAAACCAAAAATTTAGCAATGCGTCTTGTTTTTCTACTAGCGTGCGACCCTCAGCAGGCATCGACAAACCACCTTGTGCATTTTTCCTCAGAAATACCATTTGCCTTTCGAAAGCTGCAGAAAATATTCCTTTCGTTTTGCACTTACTTCCCATCGGCATTCACGTTATTCCATCGCTACTCAAAGTGCAACCAAATTAAAGGAGGTTGGCCTCTGGAGGCAATCTCTTAAGGGATGTTGTAGCATTTTCGGGTAGTTGACATTTTTGGGTCTTTGAACATCGGACAGATTTCTCTATCCGAAAATAAGAGTTTGAGGGTCGTGCCAGGGCAATCTTTCTAAGTAAGCAGGATTGGAATGAGGGGAAAATCCGTACCCAGACTTGCACCTCTGTCTTTTCTGACGGCTCCGAAATAGAATCTGGAGTTGGAGCAGGGGTTTTCTCTAAATCAGCCAATTTACTTATATCCTTAAAACTGCCGAATACTGCTAATGTTTTTCGGGCAGAAGTCCTTACACCCCTGCAGGCATGCAAAATGCTTAGGAAATGTGAGAGCGATGGACATATCCAGATTTTTTCCGATATTCAAGCCACGATTAAGGCTCTGACGTTGCCATGGTGCAGATCCAAACAAGTCAACTCCTATAAGAAGGAGATCAAATCTCTTGGGTCTGCAGGCAATGTTTCTTTGATCTGGTTTCCAGGACATAGGAACATAGAGGAATGTGAAATTGCTGATTAAATTGCCAGAAGCGGATCGATTGAGTTGGTTTCAGAGGTCTCCCATCCAGTTATCGGCATCCCCTTGTTAGTTGTTAAAGGGAAATAGCACAACTTATTGCTTAGGAAAGCACAAATCAGATGGAGCTTCATTTGTTTGTGTGGTATTTCTAATGCACTTCGGCCCCATTATAAAAAACGCAGAAGGCAGATAGTGCTGGGACTCCTCGCCATTCAATTTCCAAACCCGTAGTTGTGTTTACCGGAACCGGTTTATCATTTCGAAAATCTGCTGCGCTTTTCGATCAATGGACGTTAGGCACTCACGCAGAAAAGATGGGTTTGACATTTGATTCACATCGCAGAAGCTTTGGGGACCTCTCAGAGAAGGAGGCTATTGAGGATTCTCTCTGTAAATATCCGGGTTTGGTAGCTGAACGATTAAGGTCACTGGGTGCTCCTTTCTTCGACAGCCTGAGGCAGTGCTCCAACCTAAATCCCATCAACCTTCGCCGATACTTCAAGAGCTCTGGTTGGCAGTAGATATCTTGGAGATTTCAAAATGATATCAAAACGGCGCTTTAGTGCTACTTGGGCAGTGTCAGTCTGGTACTTCAACTATTTCACCTACCCAGCCAACATAATCCATAGCTTCGCACAATGAATTGGAGCAGAGGTTCAGCTTAAATATCTGGCAGGAGTATTCTTTACTTTCACTTGAATTCATAAGAGTAAGAAAATGCTGTGAATAAGTAATTAGAGAAGCAGTAAATTCAGTTTTCTTCTTAGTTAATCAGAGCTCTAACCATACGCTGCAAGACATGAACTCCATCCATTGTAGATGGCGGCTTGCATAAATGACAAGCCATCCAGACATATCGAATTTTGAAGCGAAACAATATGTGAGTCAAATTCCCACAACGCGCCCAGAAAATCACCGCATGGGAAGTGCTGAGGGGACGATTGTGATGAAGGTGGCTGGCAACGAGCTGGATGGATGAAGTACAGTTTATGAATTTTTCAGATTCATATCTGTGAGGGCAATAACACAATGAGATTCTTGTGGACTCTTAAGGGGTGGAGTCATAAGTTCAAATGCAACTGTCTTAAATCTATAGCCGTGCAAATGTTTTCGGATAAGTATGGACGTGGGTGTGTGCGTATGGCTGTGTAATATGCGGAGCAGCGTTTGTGTGAGTGCTTCTGCATTGCTGCGCGTGAATATTCGTAAGTTGGTGTGCGTGTGAGCTCGGCTGTGAATTCCTTAGTCACACTTCAGCATTTCCGGCATTGCAATTGGAGTCGCAATGTGGAGTTGTTGATGGCGTGCGGCAATAAAACTGTGTGTGTGTGTAACATACAATACTATTTGCGCTAGTGTTAGTGTGTGCGCGCGCCACAAATTGCCACAAATAAAAGGGAAATCAGCGGAATTTTGGAACATTTGAAAATTTTATGTCTTCATTTTCGGTTGCAAAAATTTCAGAATTTTATATGAGCAGCAGTAGGAGGACTCACGACGAAGGACGAACGGTAAATGGGCGGCATGATTGCCTGATTGCATAGTAGCCACATTGTCCTTTTTGCAATTTCAGTTTCCATATCCAAATCCATTTCAATGTGGCGGCAGTCGATATGTTTGTACGAGAATGCTTAGGTGGGATGGGTGCGCGAACTTGTTGGGAGATGGAGAGGGATGGTTTGCGAATATTTCGCGCTTTATGTTGGGGTTAATTTAATGATTTTGCAAGTTCATTGCGCGCAACAAAATGCTGCAAGCGCCGAGGTAGCACAGTTGCTGTTATTAGCTGTGTGCTGCGTTGCTTAGTGAAATTTCCAGCGTAGGCGGAGAGATGCAGATAGAAAATCCATAAATTCATAAAATAATTGCGTTGCGCCATGCACATGAATGCGTTATGATACCTCCCGCGCGTGCGCGCTCATATCCAGGCACACAAGCCCGACGTCCGACGTACGAGTACGTTTTGCACACTCATCGCAACTTGCAACAAATGCAGCTCTTTGTCTGCGCTGTGCCCGTGCGCCTTACTTAGCATACAACTGATACTGAATTTGTGTGCATGAAAAGCTGTAATAAATGCGGCGCATAGTAAAATTTCCAAAATTTCAGTTGGAAAAAGACTAAAGCTGGCAGTAGGTGGCCGGGGAGGGGTGGCGAAGCGGCATGCGGTTATATAATTTATGACGGCATTAGATGGTTATTTCATGTGCTGTAAATTTTAACACTTGCAGTTTTAGAAATATGTAATTTTTGGCATAATTTATGAAACATTATACGCGCTTTTAATTAATTAGTTTGATTTCCTTGTGCATTGTTTGTTTGTGTGTTTGCCTAATCTA
Source organism: Anastrepha fraterculus (assembly GCA_037575425.1). Classification (NCBI taxonomy): domain Eukaryota; kingdom Metazoa; phylum Arthropoda; class Insecta; order Diptera; family Tephritidae; genus Anastrepha; species Anastrepha fraterculus. The sequence continues at coordinate 91,040 of JAYXIM010020157.1, read as the reverse complement.
TTCTCCCTTCCAGGCAAAAGCTTCACGCTGAGCATTGTGATATCTACCAACCCCATACAGATCGCCACCTACAATAAGGCGATCAAGGTGACTGTGGACGGACCGCGCGAGCCGCGTTCCAAGGTGCGACATCAAGGCTTTCATCCGTTCGCCTTCGGTCCGCAGCGTTTCGGACCTGGTGACCCTCTAATGGGTGGACTGCCATTCAAATTTCCAGGTAATTTTGGAAGAGACTGAAATTGTAATTTTTTATTGAAATGTATTGAAGATCGAAATTTTAGGGCAACTGCCTTTAAATGGGCTTCAGGGGAAGAGTTTTAGTACTTGTCTTGCGGCCATCAAATCAATGAATGCGGCTATACTAAGATCGAAGGTTGCACAGGAATGCCGAGCAGCCCTAAATGATATTAGCGTCGTATTCAAGGTCAGCCTTATTTGGGTTCCGGGGCACATGAGCTAGCTAGGAGAGGTACTGTTCTACAACTACTTAGTGATAAAAGTACCCACCATTGGAGTATAAAGGGTGGTTAAATTTCAAGGGCCGATGTTGAATGTGAACCACACCTAACGTTTGACTTCTTTCTTTGGGGTTATTTGAAAGAAAAGGTGTACGTCGATAAGCCAGCAACAATTCAATAGCTGAAGGATGAGATAATTCGGCACATTAACGGCATAGAACCTCAACTATGCCTCAGCGTCATCGAAAATTTGGACCATCGGATGGAGGTGTGCCGCCGATTCCGCGGCGGGTATTTGTCCAATATTTTGTTCCATACGTAATTGAGCTGTACCAATATTATCATAATAAAGAGAAATGATAAATATTTCTTAAAAAATTTGTATTTTATTTAAAATCAACACCGGCCCTTAAAACTTAACCACCCTTATTTGTCCACGAGTAAACTAATAATAAAAAACAACATTATCCAAGAGGCCAATAGGTCATGGGAAGATGAAGATGAAGATACTTGTGTAACAGCTAGCCTACTATGGCCGTAAATAAACAAGAAAAGGACAAAGAATTGCTTAGTCTCTCAAGAGATAATATCTCGAAGGTCGTGGCTTGTTTAACCGGTCTTTGTCTATTTGGCAGGCATTCATCGAGGCTAAGAGTTTTCTTCCATGAATATCGCAGAAGTTGCAGAGATGAGGAAGAGAAAAAAACAGCTGAGCACTTCCTTTGCAATTGTCCAGCCCTAGCTTAAATCAGAGCAGGTTGTCTAGGCAAATACTTTTTTAGTTCTCTTGCAGAGCTGTCTGGCGTGGGGTTGGGATCAATTCTACGTTTCAGAAGAGCCACAAAATGGTTCTAAGAAAGAAGGTAAATGAGGTTTCCGTGCAGCACATTCGAATCACAACGGACCAGTAAGGTCGAAGTGAGTTGGTCGTGTATACCGACTACCACCATAACCTAACCTAACCTTTTCTTGGCTTGAGTGTCAATGAAAATATTTAGTCTTTTTAAGGCTTTTACTAAATAATCAATTGAAGCTTTTTCGTGGAAACAGGGTATGAGCATGGATTATGGGAATTACTAGGTTGTTCAATAAGTTTTGCGGTTCGATACACAAACACAATTCTATGGTTTGAAATACACTTTACTCCTCGGTATAGACTCCCTGAACATCAATTCACTTCTTCCAACGAGATTTCACTTTATTAATTCCATCCCTGAAGTGAGAATCTGGCTGAGCTGCAAAATACGCTTCCACAGCTCTTATGACCTCATCTTTTGATTGAAAATGCGCACGATTTTTTTAGGTCTGGAAACGGATGGAAGACGCTAGGGGCCAAATATGACGAATACTGTAAGAATGGCGAATGCCCCAACAATTCGAACTTTAATTCATGTATTTTAGCCATGGTAAAAATCGTACCGTGTCACCGAGTACACCGTCCAGATGGAATAGCATTTTTTTCTTTTGCATAGCTGGGTTTTTTTTCATGAATTTTTTCCGTCTGTTGGTCTGAAAGGTCTCAATAATATTCAGGATGTATTGTTTTAGTAATTTGCAGGTATTGTCTTTCATGGCGAATGTAGCTACCGCTAGATATTAGTTCAAACTGCAAGCTTCGCTTCTTTTTCTTCTCCTCCTTCTTGATTGGCACGATAACCGCTTAAGAGAGTTTAACAAAGCGCGCCAGTAGTTTCCTTCTCATGCTAGCGAGCGCCAGGTGGACACACCAAGTGAACCGACACCCTTCTCTAGCTGATCTTTCCGACACAGATGAGGCCTTCCTCTTCCTCTGCTATCTATTCGATCGACATAACCCAGCCAACGTAGCCGCTGAATCTTTATTCGCTGCGCTATGTCTATGTATTTCGTAAAGCTCAAAGATAAATGGATTTCTTTGAGGTTTGCACTTCGACCTCTTAGTCTTTTGTACCCTCTGCTCATCACAGCACCTCATCGAGGCCCAGTTCTCTTGTTCTCAACTCAGGATAGAGCTGAATTGGATTAAGCGTATATGTATTTCTTCTCGCTGCAGTTGGCCGAGATGTCTCAACCTTCTCTGCGCTTTAGTGCTACATTCAAGAAGGAGGTACCTTGGAGTCGCCTGGAAATGGTAGAATAAGCGATAAGAATCAGAGAACCATTTCCCGATCATGTGTAGATGACTACGCAGTCTGCAGTGGCCTGTGATCATGCACGTGAGCATTCTTGGTTTATCCTTGGGTAGAGTTATGAGTCTTTTAAACCCCTTTTGATTGTACCTTCCCAATAAGGATTTCGCCTGGCGTAGCCCTCATTGTCACCATTCTAACGTACAAAGGCCCAAAAATCTGTAAAGCTTAGCTTTCAATGTACTGAGAAATTTTCGCGCTAATATATAAAATAGTTTTCCAAAAATCTAAACAAATCAAGCAGCTTATGGAAAATGATGGGAAGCGCCTAAAGACAAGCGAGAATGTTCAAGTGGCGACTGACGACAATTCTAACTGTATATCTTTGTATATCTGTGGCATCTTTCGTGCTGAATATATTCTTGCCAGACATATAATGAATAGTTGGTTCTATGGTGGCATTGTCGGACAGCTATAGGAACGCATTTTTCGTGTGTGCCCCAAGCTCGTCAAGCACGTCTGAATTTCACGACAACGCATTGGCCCCTTCTTCGTTCATTGTAATAGAGTTTTTGTGGAATAAAGGCTCTCCAACGCTGTCGCACCCAACTCATTTTCCCAATATCGTCCTGTGCAAATGTTTCTTATCTCCCGAGGTAAAGTCTAATTTAAGGTTGACACATCAAGGTGTCGAACAGGAGGTCAAGAAAGATATAGGCATAGTAATTCCGGTACACAGGACCGGCTGTGTGTGAAATGGGTTATCAATACTTACCCAGAATTGACCCATCAATACTCAACGTAAGTCCGGCGTGTGAAGGCAGCCCGTAAGATACTAATTGCTCCTTCACAAGCCCACTTATACCCACTCTTCCAACGCAGAACAAGCGAAAACTTTTAATGGACACGACGAACTCGATTCTCTTATACGGATGCGAAATATGGGCAGATTCGCTAAGGGTGCAATGCCGGCGGAAAACTCGGCAATCTGTGCAACGCACCTACGCTCTCAGAGTGGCTTCGTCATACAGGACAGTATCGGAAGTAGTTATAGATATTCTAGCACAAAGCGCAAACGAAGATGGGAGGCAAAAATCACAGGAATCCCCGTGCCACACTTCTCCGATATTAGAATTCAAACGCTCATACTTTGGCAGGCAAGTTGGAACTCTGAACGGTACGGTAGATGAACAGCGAGACTAATACCCGATCTAAGAAAGTGGGTAGAAAGAAAGCACGGTGAGGTTAACTATTACTTCACACAGTTTTTGCTCCGGACATGGGATCCTTTCGCAAGTATTTGTGGGGAATGGGAAAAGTGACCCTACCAAACTCCATATATGGAGATACTGAGCATGATGATGTGGAGCACACCTTCTTTAAATGCGAGAGGTGGAACATAGAAAGAAGAGGTCTGCAATGAGCTATTGGTGTATTTACACTTGAAGAAATGATCAAGAAAATGTTGACAGGCGAAGAAAACTGGAATGCCGTCGCAAGTTTCGTGGAGGATATTATCCGAAAAAGAAGCGTGAAATGGAAACTTATGCTCAAGAGCATTGAGCATAGGTTTTTCAAAACAGGCAACTGTGGATGCAGGGTGAGTAAGTAAGTACCCTTCTTAGGACACCGTCTTGGCGCTCTACCTCCAAGTAATGCGGAAGTAGTCTGGGGTGGAAGGAAAAATTCAAGAGAAAAGGAGGAATATTTTTAGTAGAATCACCATACACATAGAGGAGTAGCGATGATTACTATCACCGTCAAAAAACAGCCCAATCTTCCAACACTAATTTCGCTACGGTGCGATAAACGACAACGACCGATGGTTTCACTGCACTGGGAAGGGTTTGGTGAACTGCTACTACAACAACAACTACGTGGTGCCACTTGGTTTTATTTACCTGAGGGCTTTTTAAAAGCTTCTATGTTATGATACCGTTTCATAAAACAGAGAGTTTTTGTTGTTGGTAAATCTTTGATAAATTTTCGTATTCACTCCAAGCCACCATAAATTTCGCCTCGGCTTTCGCTTTCACTGCGGCAGAATCAGAGAGAAAATTTCACATGCCAACCATTAGTCGATTATCTCCTTTCATTGTTGTCTTGTCAAGGATTTGTTGCTGCCGGCAGCTACGGAACATTGTACTTGTTGTTGTTATCGATGAAGGTATACTTGTTGATTTTCAACGCTGAAGGGATTCTACGCACAACCCCATATATTTTGTGTTGTTAGCGAGCTTTTCCACACATTAGGCGGATAATATTAAAAGCAGCTTATTTGCTTACCTGCATATCTACCGTCCGCTGCTGGAATGAGCGACGCATCGCAACTTGCTGACAAAACATTGAGGCTCGAATGTTAACTGAAAAATTGCTTAAGGCGTTAGCGCGTCACAAAGTATTAAATTACCATAAAATAAGCAAACAAAGTCGGCTACTAAGTGAATCATTAAAAATCATTTCATTTATCTGAGGCAGATTTTGTGCGGATCTGTAATTGAAATTCGCCTTTAGGGGAGCCTGTTGTGAAAGTTAATCTGTATTGAGTGCATCGAGGAGGGAACTGTTTTCGTAATCAAGCCAAAACCAGCAAAATAAATGATAAAAAGAAGAAAACAACAACTTTGTAAATCTGTTTAGTAAGGAAAAGTTCGATATTGTACTTGTATATATACATACTTTGATTTAATTGGCGCTTACGCCCTTTTAGGGTATTTGGTCGAGCTCCCCTTCCTATTTGTGGGGTGCGTCTTGATGTTGTTCCATAAATGGCGGGAACTAAGATTGGTTTTTTATGAAGATGGTTTTTTTATGAGAAACTTTTTTTCTGGCAGATAAGAGACTCTTATTCCAATGTACTTAGCAACACTCTCCAATTTCGATTAGAAAATGGTTCCCGAGTAAGAAAATTAAGAGGAGTTTGAGAACGCGTACATGCAATAAAAGGACAAAAATCTTGGCTGGCATGAACAAACCATTTCCAACCGTATGCAACAAGCCCGCCGAGTAACAAACAAATGGTGCACCGACAAAGCGCCCTCTACAGGGTTGCCCATATTCGACGGACCCATCTGGCAACCCTGTATCTTTTGACAGAGACGTCAGATCGCTTAACGCGTCAGCCCAAGCAGATGTTTACCATGGAACAGTACTCGCTACGCGAGCGCTCCCAAATTGTTGAAATTTACATTCAACAAAAGAAGACAGAAGAAGAAGAAGAAGAAAGAGCGTTATCGCGATATGATTACCACTTTTGTGATGCCAATTATTCGTCGAAAGCGAATGAGGCAGTTCTGGTTTCAACAAGACGGCGCTCCACCACACACAGCTCGCTCCACAATCAATTTTTTGAAGAAATTGTTTCCTCGTCGTTTGATGTCGAAAAATGGCGATTTTGACTGGCCACCGCGTTCGCCCGATTTAACACCACCTGACTTCTTCTTGTGGGGATATTTAAAGCTACAAGACCATTTTTTGCCTGCAGGAGGATTTTGACTGGGGACTGACAGAATGACCAACTGGACTTTCTCAACAGTTGCTAAATCCATAATCCTTAGCTTTTCCCTGGTATGGCAACGAAGGTCAGTAAGCGATTTCTACAAATTGTACCGTCCCGTCTGAGTCAATATACTAGACGAAATGAAAGCATGACCAACTGACGCTCTAATGCATACCACCGTTTCCCATTTTAACTGAAAGAAGCTCGTTTGAGCACTTTAAGATTAAAAGGAATCTTCGATCTAATATGTGCGGTTATGGAAGGACATTTAAAGATCCTAGAAGACTTTCGACATAGTCCCATAAACCTATAAATATAGAGTCGTTACATTAACATCCGATATCGAACGCTCCTTAAGAGACGAGCAAGCTGGTTTTCGGCCTTACCGAAGCTTTGTTGACCAAGCCAACACACTTCGGATTATAGTAGAACAATCAGTTGAGTGGCGCTCCCCGCTCTACATGCTGTTCGTAGACTTTAAGAAGGCGTTCGACACTAACAAACGAGACGCAATATGGGTGGTACTGAGTAGAAAGGGAGTTTCCGTCAAGATAATCCGCTTCATAAGAGCCCTCTACGAGAACTCCGAACTGGCAGTACTTCAAAAGGCGATATAAGCGATCCATCCACTTCAATCGCAGGCGTAAGGCAAGGTTGTCGCCTGTCACCTTTCTCTTCTGCTGCATCTCATCACGGCAGATGATGGAGCAAATGAAGATGTCAACTGCAGGCTAAACAAAGTAAGGGTGGCATTCGGGCGAATGCATACAGTATGGGGGAGCTCACAAATCTCCAGACGTACATCAGTAACGACGCACTGTGGAGATTAACGAATGAGGATCCCATTCTTAGGCAACTCAAACGCAGAAAGTGGTGATGGATAGGTCACACGTTGAGAAAACCACCAGATAGCAATACGGGAATGGCATTGGACTGGAACTCGCAAGGGAACAGAGGTCGATGTTGAGCAAACTAGCAGATGCCGTCATCTTTCCCGTGTACAATGAAAGAGTCTTGTCGAGGCCATATGCTCCCGAGAGGAGTGAAAAAGGAAAATAAAACCCATTCTTTTCAGGAACTTTTAAGTTCTTATTAATTAACGTACAGCTTTATCAGCTTCAAACCTGGCTCCCAGATATGATTTACTGATGGGTCGAAATTAGAAGATGGTAGAATAGGGACGGAGCTATCATCAATGGACCTAATTTAAAACAAAATAGATTTCAATGGGTTTTTAACCAGCTATTTCTGGGCAGACATGCATGCCATTGAGATATGTGTGAGGAAATATCTCCGTAGAAAAATGAGATGTTCACATTTACATACTTTCGGCTAATCATGCGGATTTGAAAACCCTTGTATCAACTGTAGTCACCTCATGAATAGTAAATGACTGCCTGGACCTTAGAGAGCTTCAACATAGTATTATTAGGTTAGTTCTTGCACATGAGGGATATGAGGAAAATGAAATCGTGGACCATCTATCCAACAAAAAGGGCGAACACGCATCTAATGGGTCCTAAGCCGTTTTGTGAACTTACCAAGGGCCACATTAACGAATTTATCAGGAAGTGGGAGGAGAAGAAATCCATTGAACACTGGCGAAATTCTATCAGTCAGCGACAAGCACAACAATTCCTAACGCCGGACAGAGCAATTTATGATAAGCTACTTTGACTCAGCCGAGTATACTTTTAACTGGTAACTTTACAAACCACTTTGAGATCAACATCTGCTGATTCTGTGTAATGCACAATGAAAATTGAGACTATATTCCTTCTGAAAATCCTGTCCCAGGCAGAAAAAACCACCTACACCACCTTCCTTGTATTGCCGTACATTCATATAAATTATGGAGAAATAAACCCCAAAATGTGCTAAAATTTTTAAAAAGCCTTAACATGTTTTATTTTAAATCAACATCTGGATGCATCTTTTGAAAAACCCTTTATAATTGTTCAAAAATAAATTAAATTTCAAGGGCCGATGTTGAATGTGAACCACACCTAAACGTCAAGTCTTTTTCTGCATTTCATTTCACATTTTTCAATCTCAGACTAACTTCATTTGAACCATGGAAAGGTGCACAACTCGTCAATGGTCAGAATAGTGGCAGGAAATGGCAACAGTGAATGACCAATTTTCGAAGAAAATCATCTTCAGTGATGAGGCACATTTTCACCGCAGTGAAAAGCAGAATTGTCGCATTTGGACGAATGATAATCGAAGAGTGATTGCCGAAAAACCAATGCACCCACAAAGAGTGATTGTTTGGTGCGGTTTATGGGCCGGCGGCATCATTGGACCGTATTTTTTTTGCAAAATGAGGCCGGTCAGGCAGTTACTGTGAATAGTGTTCGCTATCATGAGATGATAACGAACTTTTTATGGCCCGAATTGGAAGATATGGATGTGGACGATATGTGGTTCCAACAGGAGGGTGCCACTTGGCACACAGCTTACGAAACAACAGCTGTTTTGCGCGAAAGATTTGATGGCCGAATAAGCTCATTGTCGGCGATGTCAATTGGTCGCCAAGATCATGTGATTTGACACCGTTGGACTTCTTTCTTCATTGAAAGAAAAGGTGTTCGTCGATAAGCCAACAACAATTCAAGAGCTAAAGGATGAGATAATTCGGCACATTAACGGCATAGAACCTCAATTATGCCCCAGCGTCATCGAAAATTCAGACCATCGGATGGAGGTGTGCCGCCGAGGTCACGGCTTTCATTTGGCCAATATTTTGTTCCATACGTAATTGAGCCATACCAATATTATCATAATACAGGGAAATGGCAATAATTTCTTAAAAAATTTTTATTTTATTCAAAATCCACACCGGCCCTTAAAACTTAACTACCCTTTACCAAAATTTGAAGGACTTAAACCTGCGTGCTTTTCTAATAGCGGTCGCTAGCGAAAAAACCCCGCATAAAAATCAGTTGCCGTTCGGAGTTGGCTTAAAATTGTAGGTCGCTCCATTTGTGGAACAACATCACCTAACAGAAATAATAACATCATCTAAGAAAAATAAAGCGCAACTATTACTTTTCACATAGTTGTATATGCGTGCATATTTTATATATTTAATTTTAAATATATTTAATAAGGAAACTTTCTTTTTCACCGTTTCTTTCACTCTTCCACCCATTTCTTAAAGAAATTTAATCGAAAATTTTAACTGTTCGCACTTTGTTTGCACACCGTTTATTGACAAACAAATCTGTTGTTGAGCCTCGCAAGCCAAGCATTTCCCCTTCCACTGCCTTCTCTGTATAGCAGTAAAATTTCGCCCCTAACACATTTATCCCTGCATCATTCTCATAATTGTTAAATGGCGTTCCACAAATTGTGCCAACTGCTGCTGTACACAACACACACACACACATGCATACATGCACACTGACAGTTTCGCTGCTGCCTCTTGTTAAAGGATTAACATTTTAATGGATTTTATGTCTCCAAGAACACTGCCTGCTTAGGCCTCATATTCGTAAAAGCCTGTAAATTCCGCCAGTATATGTATGTGTGTATGTGGCTATGGATGTATGTGTGTATGTGTCTATGGATGTATGGATGTATGTATGTATATATATGAGTAAATTACGATGCCTCTCGCCCCCAGCGCTTTCGTTACCAACTGCTGTCTTTTGTTATTTCAATCGCTGTTGTGCATTTCGCTGTTGTTTTCTTTGCTATTCACTTTGTTATTGTAAGTGTTGCTATTGCTTTTGTTTTTGTGCTACTGGTTGCTGCTGTTGCTAGTGATTATGTCGATGAGTTAAGTATATGCAGTGACATCATTTCGATAATTATTACTATTGAGCTCCTGGCGGGCGGGAGAAGCGAGACACGAATCCGATTTGGGCTGAGGGGCTGAAGGGAAATTTGTTCTTTAATATTTATTATAAAATACAAGAGCCTGATATTAATTTTTTTTTTCAATATATTTTTTTTAATAAAGAGCAAGCGACTATAAAATTCATTGCTTTGTGTGTTTTTTTCAGTTATGAAATTTATGTGGCTTGTGAAAAGTTGTTGCTTAATTGCGGGGAAAGTTTCGTATAGTATTTTGAATTTGAAGAAAATGAAAATTTGTATATAAATTAAAATATTGGACCTACGGAAAGAAATTCACTCTATATGAAAATTTTTTGTAAATGAAAAAGTAGGATAGCGAAAGTCTTTCGTCAAATAAGAATTAGGAGAGAACGAGGTCTGTGCAGCTCTCCTCCAGCTCAGAACACATCCAGGGGATTATCCCAAGGAAGAATGCAAGAAGCATTCAAAATTGCTTTGGCGCTCAGTGCTCGGAGCGATAGCAATTAATCGCCATCGTCATCATCCAAATTGCGGACTATACAATTTAATTAAAATAATTCGCAAAAAAAAAAGATGAAAGAAATGTTTTTGTTGTATGAATTTTTATATCCGCGTTCAGAGTGTCCATTCTGCATTTGTACGTAACACACAAAAACAATACCTGGTTTCAATGCCTTTTTTTTTTTTTTTTTTTTTTGTCGGGACAACTAGCAAGTGCAGCACTCAGACATTAATTGAGTCCATTGTACTACACTTGGATTCCCTTTTAATTTTCTTTAAATCTACCCGATCTCCGAAGAAATCTGAGTAGATCTTGTGGTGCCAAGGAGCCAAGATGGTCGCTTCTTAACACATCAGTGCCAAAGACCTCAAACCTGATTCGAGCGAAGGCGGGGCAGACACACAGGAAGTGGTCCGCCGTCTCATCCTCCTCTTCACAAGCTGGGCAGAGTACACTGTCTGAGATGCCCAACCTTTCCATGTGCTTTGCCCACAGAAAGTGGCCCGTCATCAGTCCAACCAGCCGTCTGCACTCCCCTCTGCTTAATGACAGAAGGGTTTGCGACAGTCGATCGGACATGACAGGTAACATCAGTTTTGTCCATCTGCAGCCTGCCAAGCTCGCTTGTGGGTAGTAGTTACCCATTTGATAACCGTGGCCGTGATGGCCGCAGAGGGGAGTGGCAAAGCGGGCTCTGGGCCAAAGAAGTTGGCCTCAGAGCCCATCTTAGCTAAGGAGTCAGAGGTCTCGTTACCCGCGATACCCACGTGTCCCGGGACCCATGTTAGCATCAGGCTATTATGTCTGCCGACATAGTTCAGCCTGGATTTACAGGACTTCACTACCCTAGCAACAAGGTTTTGCAGTGCCGACTCGCAGGATTTTCCACTCTGATAGGCATGCTGAAATAGAGACAGAGGGTGAGCCTTCAGCGACTTCTGACGTATGCGCAGTTCCACCAGTCGTTCGAGACTTTTCAGCATGAAAGAGGTCATGCTGATGGGTCTAAAGCTTTTGGGGCTGGTGTAGACGTCTTTTCCAACCTTTGGGATGAAAGCGACCCTCACCATCCTCCAAGAGCGTGGTATGTAAGCCAGTGCCAGGCATGCCGAGAAGATTTTCTTCAGGGCTGCTGTCACGAACTCTGCACCCTCCTTCAGCATGGCAGGATATATGCCATCTGGTCCGGGCGACTTGTAGTCGCCAAAAGATTTGATGGCAAATCGAATGGCGGCCTCATTCACCACAGATCTGGCAACGAACCAGTCATGCCGAGAAGGTGTAGCAGCTCTGACAACTGCCTCTATCAATAAGGGCTGTTGCCGGCTGATGCTTATCTGATTACCAGGAAAGTGAGACTCCATCAGCAAGCTGAGTGTCTCACTTTTCCGCTCCGTGAAGGACCCATCAGATTTCCTAAGTGACCCCAGCTTTGCCGTTGGGTCCCTTTTCAGGATCCTAACCAATTTCGCCGTGTCACTCAGAGATTCAATACCGCTGCAGAATTCCCTAAATGAGGCTCTTTTCGATTCCCGAATAAGCCTCTTGTAGTTCTTCTGAACATCACGGTATCGCTCCCAGTCCTCTGCAAGGTTAGTCTTGAGGGCCCGGTTTAGAAATTTTCTCGACTCGCGCCTCAGCATCTGGAGCTCTCGATTCCACCAAGGAACGGGAGTCCGGCTGGGGAGAGGTCGAATTGGACAGGCTGACTCAAAACATTCGGTTAGGGCAGCGTTGAGTTTCTCAACAGCCGCCTCAATGGCCTGTTCTTTTCGAAGTCTTGGTGGCTCAACGCCAAGGTCCCGCAACGCCTCCCTAAACTTCTGCCAGTCTATTTTTCTTGGGTTTCTAGAGGGCAGTGGCATTTGTGCCTCCTCGCCACACTGAAACTCAATGTACCTGTGGTCCGAGCACGAATCTTCGGTAAGGACCCTCCAGTTCTTGATTGACCACCCAAGTTTTGAGTTTGATAGGGTTAGATCAATCACCTCCTGCCTTCTAGCCGTTACAAACGTTAGCTGTGAGCCCTCGTTATGTATGTCTAGGCAGGAGGAGGCGATAAATTCGAATAGTCGAGAGCCCCGTCCATTGCACTTGCTGCTGCCCCAGATTGTATGCTGGGCATTAGCATCGCAACATAGGATGAGGCCCAGACTGCGCCGCTCACAGAACCTCACGAGACTAGTGGCCTCCCCGGGTTGTGGCCCTTCCAGAGCATCGTAAGGAAAGTAAGCAGATGCAATCACAAACTTCGACCATCCGCGTCTATCTCTATAACCCACCTCAGCCGCTACCAGGTCTTGGCAACAGAACTGCTCAAGACCCGTCACAGTGAGATGGAATGAAACTATAAGACCGGACCTAGGTCTGCTAGAACTCCTGTCATATAGTATCGTGGCCCCTTTCAGCGCACTTAAGCCACAGAGACAGCCCCTAAAGACCCAGGGCTCTTCAATGCCTACTACGAACATAAACCTTCGATCGGGTTTTATCTCAACAGCTACTCGGCAGAAAATGACTATATTTCGAGCATTAAAGGTGAAGTCCTAAATAAACAAGACTGAGCTAAAATAGAAACGCCAGGAGCTTTGTTCTGATAACTTCGAGTTTATTTATTCAAAATAGTCCCCTCTGGCCTCGATACACTGCCTTCCGCGATCTAAAAGCTGTTCAAAAGAGTGTTTCAGGTTAGTCACCGGAATGTGTTTCAGGATGTCGGTACAAGCCTTTTGGATGGCCTCTACGGACACAAAACGTTTTTCTTTCATGGCCAAATGCAATTTTTCGAATAGGTAGAAGTCACAGGGAGCCATATCAGGCGAATACGGTGAGTGAGAGATGATTAAAATGCGATTTCTAGTCAAAAACTTAGTCACAAGAGTGGATCGATGAGATGCAATAAACGCCAGCTTCCTCCTTCGCAGTAATCAGGGCGAATGCCAAGATAGAAACTTGCATTGACGGTTTGGCCCGTTGACACGAACTCCTTGTGGACAATTCTTCTGGAATCGTAAAAGCAAATGCGCATCGACTTGATTTTTTACTTCTCCAAATGCTATTTTTTGGGTGGTGGCTCGGTGCCATTCGGCACTTTGACGCTTAGTTTCAGATTCATATTGGAAACACCACGTTTCATCACCAGTTACAATGTTGTAAGGGAAGTTCTTGTCTTTTCTCGCCTCTTTAATGAGACCTTTCGAATGTTGAGTTCTGAGCAATTTTTGGTCCTCAATTAACTTGAGCGGAATGAAACGTGCACAGATCTTTCGTAAGCTCAAATGATCCGTTAAAATGCGATAAATCGATGTTTTGGAGATATTCAATTCCGATTCCATGAATTTTAACAATGAGTTCGGTTCATTTTTGATACATTTACGAACAATTTCGATGGAGTTTTCGGTGATTACTGATTTTGGGCGGTTCGTAAGTTCATTGACCCACAAGGGCCAGAGCCAATGTTCGGAATCAGTTCCGTAGGAATCATGAACTGGATCAGCGATTATGTAGCCAATCTACATAAAGAACGATGGTCCGGTCTAGAACGCTGCAGAACTGCAAAGTGTTTTGTGACAAGTCCTAACAGAAAACTGTCAAACTTTCTACTAAAACGTGAAAGGAAAGACGTGTGGTTGATGGTCGGTATCATTACAGGACACTCCCCAAGGCTCTCATCATGCCCGTTCTAACGTATGGCGCAGAAACTTGGACGATGACAAAATGAAGCGACGATTAGAGGATTTAAGAGAAAGATTCTGCGTAAGATTTTTGGACCTTTGCTCATTGGCAACGGCGAATATCGCAGGCGATGGAACGATGAGCTGTATGAGCTTTACGACGGCATAGACATAGCGCAGCGACTACACGGGCTTGGTCATGTCGTCTAAATGGATACAAACGCTCAGGCTTTGAAAGTATTCGTTGCGGTACCAGTTGATGGTTGTAGAGGAACAGGAAGGCCTCCTCTGCGTTGGAAAGATCAGGTGAAGAAGGCTTTGGCTTCACTTGGTGTGCCCAGTTGGCGCCGGTTAGCATGAGAAAGAAACGACTGGCGCGCTTTGTTAAACTCCGCCAAAATCGCGTAAACGGTTATGGCGCCAACTAAGAAGAAGAAGATGCGCTTTAGGTTGTAGCACTGCCCCAGGCTGTCGAAGAAAGGAGCACCCAGTGACCTTAATCTGCTAGCTGCCAAACCCGGACATTTAGAGAGAAAGTTCTCAACAGTCTCCTTCTCCCGAAAGGTCTCCACAGCTTCAATTGAATATCGTGGATCCCTAGGATCCGTCTATCGAACTGAACATATGAAGAAATCCTTTGTGCGCTTTTCCGAAAAATATTAATGGATAAGGAAACACTAAAAGAACTTTTCCGAAGAGTAAGATTGACCACAGGTGAAGCAGAGAGATAATAGGGTTGACTGTCAATAAAAACATCAACCCTAATCTAATTAGATGTGAACTTTCTCCCTGGGAAAGAATACAGCAAATTTTAAGTAAAGATTCGAATTTAAATATCAAACTAGACTTGCTAAAACGAAGCTTACTCCACACCATAATAAGCTCGACTCGAATTCGCCTATAATTCCGAAGATCTGGGAAGATGAACGGCAATTCATCATTTTTAGCAATGAAAAGAAAATTTATCTCGATCCTGATGGTTGTCAGAAATATTGGAGAGTTATTCGCGAGGGGAAGGGTTAACTACAACAATCATTGTATTCAATTGAAGGAGAGGGATGTCGAGAGACGTTTGGTGACGTGTGAGATGCTTCTTGAACGGCAGAAAGGAAAAGGTTTTCTGCATCGCACCGTCACTGACAATGAAAAATGGATCTAATATGATAACCCTAAGCGTGAAAAATGTTGGAGCCTGCCAGGTGAACCAGGTCCATCGACAGCGAAAAAAATATTCATGCTTCAAAGCTTATGTTGTACCTCTGTAGGGATCAGAAGGGTGTCATCTGTTGTGAACTCCTAAAACCATCACTGGTGATCGTTACCGACTGCAGCTAATGCGTTTGAATCGAGTTCTCAAAGAAAAGTGGCCTGAATGGAACGGTAGACATCACAAACTGGTTTTGCTGCATGATAACGCCAGGCCATACGTTCCAGAATTATTTAGAAGCACTGAATTGGGAAATCTTGCCCCACCCGCCATTTTCCCCAGACATTGCACCTCCGGACTACCATCTGTTCCGATCAGTGTAGTCAATCCTTATGGAGAGCACTTCACTTCTTACCAGAGCGCCGCAAAGTGGCTCAAGGAATGGATCAAGTCAAAAGAACTCCAATTTTTCATCAGAGGAATCCGTATGCTGCCTGAAAGATGGAGTAAAATTGTAGCTTCGAATGGCACACACTTCACATAATACCATTTTTAATTGTTTAAATAACTCGTAACTTTGGCTAAGAAAGAACGGAAACTTATTCCAATACCCAATATAATTTTGTATACTGATTCTGATAGATTAGTTATTCCTATAAATTAACTCGGTACGGGTGAACAGCATAGTTTTCTTTTCTCCCTCAGTTATCAGGTATTTTTCTGGTATCGCTATCGATATTTTCGAAGTGGTCTAGTCAGTAAGCCTGCCGTCCTTTTATGCCTTGACTCCGATTATTAAGATATACAACTTTTCTTTTGCTAGGAATAAAAATAAATGAAAAGGAATGGAATTTTTACAAGTTCCTGATGAAACCACTTCCATTCATAGACTCTCTACTACCATTAAAATATTTACTATATATCAAGAATATGTTTCTGACAATTGAACAGGTCATTCTCCATACAAATATGTATAATTGTAGATATGTTAACTCAGTTGAATATCTCACGACATATTTTTGATAATTTTTTATATGATCTTGTATGTGACAGTTTGTGGTTTCGTTAACGCCTTGAGAAACTAAAATGTTTGAAAATTTACTTGTCTCAAAACATTTGAGTTCTTCTTTTTTTAGCTGCCAAATTCCTCAATACCATTATAGCCCAGGATGCCTTTAGACCAGACGCAAATGTGTTAACTGTCCATTTTTGCAGCGGACTTTTTCAAGTTTTGGTACTAAAGAAAAATTAAAGAGTCTGAGGTGTGAAATGCTGCTGTTATTTTGAATTATTCCCTGCATCCTAACTACACTTCTCGACTCTTATTTCCTTACACCCATTAGTGGCATTCTATCTATTCATTATGGATGCAAGTAAAATAGTACAGTAGATGTTTATGTGCCAAAATGGCGGATGACGAGCACGCATTAGTGCCTGTATACAGTTATTTATGTGAAATGGAAATATGTGTGCATTTGTATGTAAATGTGTATATACCTACTCATCTACATATGTATGTATGTGAGAGTACACTCATACACACAGGACATTCATTTTTATGTAAGCGTTGTAGCCCTATGAGTGCAGTCGAGTGCGTGTGTGAAGAAAGGACCGAAAGAAAAGTTTGACGTTTTTAGTGAAAATTACATTAAAATTTTCCACTTGAAGTACTCTTTGTTATGAAAATTGTTGGCACTTTCGCTCAAACGTGCACACACACACTCACTCACTCTTACTCATTTGGGAAAGTAATTTTATATGCGAGGTTTCGTTTAATATGTTCACATACACATGCATATGTATGTGTGTGTGCAGAAGTGGCCAATAGGAAAATCCATTACGGCCATGTCTAAAATATTGTACTTGAATCATTTGAAGTGGCATATCACGTCAGTTGTGTAAGGTATTCCTCAAATGGCAGATTTTTTCTTTTAATTAAAAAAAATATTATTTTTAAAGTCCTACTATTTTTGGAATATTATCTAGGCGAACAATTGTAAGGAGAACAATAAAAAATACAATAGTAATAAGTTACCTCGAACGGTTGGTTTTTCTCCTGAATTATCAGTATATTAAAATGGAAGTGATTTGCAATAAAGAGAAACATATTTTTTCCTCAAATTCGGTGGAAAATTTTAGTTTTATTACCATGAGTTTGACATGCAAACTAATCAACATGAAACCAGGCGACTGAATGGCGCTATCCTTTTTCTTCTTCTTAATTGGCGCGATAACCGCTTACGCGATAACCGATAACCGATTACGCCGAGTTTAACAAAGCGCGCCAGTCGTGTCTCGTGTTAACCGGCGCCAATTGAACACACCAAGTGAAGCCAAGTCCTTCTCCACCTGATCTTTCCAACGCAGAGGAGGCCTTCCTCTTCCTCTGCTACCACCAGCTGGTACCGCATCGAATACTTTCAAAGCCGGAGCGTTTGTATCCATTCGGACGACATGACCCAGCCAACGCAGCCGCTGGATCTTTATTCGCTGCGCTATGTCTATGTCGTCGTAAAGCTCATACAGCTCATCGTTCCATCGTCTGCGATATTCGCCGCTGCCAACGTGCAAAGGTCCAAAAATCTTACGCAGAATCTTTTTCTCGAACACTCCAAGCGTCGCCTCATCGGATGTTGTCATCGTCCAAGCTTCTGCGTCATACGTTAGCACGGGCATGATGAGAGCCTTGTAGAGTGTTAGTTTTGTTCGTCGAGAGAGGACTTTTCTACTCAATTGCCTACTTAGTCCAAAGTAGCACTTGTTGGCAAGAGAGATTCTACGTTGGATTTCAAGGCTGACATTGTTATCGATGTTAATACTGGTTCCTAAGTATACGAAGTCCTTTACAACCTCGAAATTTTAACTGTCAATAGTCACGTGGGTGCCGATACGTGAGCGCGCCGATTGTTTGTTTGAAGACAGGAGGTACTTCGTTTTGTCTCGTTCACCACCAGACCCATTCGCTTTGCCTCTTTATCCAATTTGGAGAAGGTAGAACTAACAGCGCGATTGTTAAGGCCGATGATGTCAATATCATCGGCATATGGCAACAATTGTACGCTCTTATAAGATTTTGTGCCTGAGCGATTAAGTTCTGCGGCTCGTACGATGCTCTCCAACATCAGGTTAAAGCAGTCAAAAGACAGCGATTCACCCTGTCTGAAACCTCGTTTGGTATCAAACGGCTCGGAGAGACCCTTCCCAATTCGGACGGCGCTGCTGGTGTTGAGTAGCGTCATCTTGCATAGCCGTATTAGTTTTGTGGGGATACCAAATCAAAGCTGTCGAATGCAGCTTTGAAATCGACGAAAGGACGATGTGTGTTGATACTCCTTTCATGGGTCTTTTCGTATTTGATTTGGCGTATTGTAAATATTTGGTCGATGGTAGACTTTCCAGGTCTAAAGCCACACTGATAAGGTCCAATCAGTTGGTTGACGATGGGCTTCAGCCTTTCACACAATACGCTCGCTAGAACCTTATAGGTGATATTTAGAAGACTAATCCCACTGTAATTGGTACAAATTGCAGGATCGCCCTTCTTATGGATTGGGCAGCGCACACTTAAATTGCAATCGGCAGGCATGCTTTCATCCGACTATATTTTGCATAGAAGCTGATGCATGCACCTTACCAGCTCCTCGCCGCCATGTTCAAATAGCTCAGCCGGTTGTCCGTCGGCGCCCGCGGCTTTGTTGTTCTTTAGCCGCGTTATCGCTTTTCTCACCTTGTCATGGCCGGGTAGCGGAACGACAATTCCGTCGTCAAGGATTGGGGTATCGGGATCTTCACATTCTCTGTGACATGCGCAGCTATCACTATTTAGAAGGTTCGAAAATTGTTCCCTCCATTATTTAAGCATGCTCTAGACGTCAGTCACCAGATCGCAGTCTTTGTTCTTACAGGAAAACGCCCCGGTCTTGAAACCTTCTGTAAGCCGCCGAACTTTCTGGTAGAATTTTCGGGCGTTGTTCCTATTGGCCAGCATCTCAAGCTCCTCGCACTCACGTATTTCAGCTGCTCGTTTCTTCTGTCGGATAATACGTCTCTCTTCCTTTCTTAGCTCTCAGTAGCGAACCCATATAGCTTGCGTGGCGTCCGATCGCAGCGTGGCTCTATAGGCAGAATCTTTTCTTTCTGCGGCAGCATGACATTCGTCGTCGCACCAACTGTTTTTTCGGGCTCGCCGGAATCCGATTTCTTCTTCGGCGGCGGTACGTAGAGAACGAGAAATGTTGTTCCATTGCTCGCGCATGCCGGTTTGTTGGGCAGTACTCTCTGAGAGCAGGAGTGAGAGTCGAGTGGTGAATCTTCTGGCTGTCTGTTGTGATTGCAGCTTTTCGATGTCAAACATTCTTGGCGTAGGTGGATGTGCATTTTTTGCTGCACAGAGGCGTGTGCGTAGTTTGGTTGCAACAAGGTAATGATCCTAGTCGATGTTGGGTCTTCGGATCGTACGTAGATCTAATACACTAGAAGCGTGTCTTCCATCTATCACAACTTGATCGATCTGGTTTCGCGTTTTTCGATTAGGAGACAGCCAGTTAGCTTGGTGGATATTTTTATGCTGGAATCTGGTGCTGCAGACTACCATGTTTCGGGCTCCGGCGAAGTTGATCAGCCTCTGTCCGTTACCGGATGTTCCGTTATGCAGGCTGAATTTTCCGACTGTGGGACCAAAAATTCCCTCCTTGCCCACCCTGGCGTTGAAGTCGCCAAGCACGATTTTTATGTCGTGGCGGAGGCAGCACTCATGGAAACGTTCCAAGCGGTCATAGAAGGAATCTTTGATCGCATCGCCCTTCTTTTCCGTCGGGGTGTGGGCAAAAATTAGCGAGATGTTAAAAAAAACGGGCTTTGATGCGGATTATAGCGAGACTATCGTCCACCGGAGTGAACGACAGTACTTGGCGACGACGTCTCTCTCCCACAAAAAATCCGATACCGAATTTGCGCTCCTTTACTCTCACGAGGACATCAACCAGGCAGAGGCATCTTCCCCATTATGGGACCGGATATTCCAGGTTCATGCTCTCAAATCGTTATCCTTATTTCGTTTGCAGGGATCGTCATGTGTGTTGGAAGTTCTCATCCGAGGCTTTGTGTATGTTTTCATTGGGGGAAGGATTTTAAGTGGCGGGTCCCAAACTCCGCGCACAACCAGCTATCCTGAAATGCTTCGCCTTCTCACTTTAGCTCACTCCCGAACGCGTGTTCGGAAGCTACCCAGTGGATACGTGGGCTAATCCCGGGCGTTGTGAGTTGCTTGAACCATATGCAAAAGAATCGTTGTAGCCACTCCCAAGTGAATGGCGGTCAGTAACTTTCCCCCATGGAACCATCCTCCAATGGCGCCAACCACATGAGCCGAAACCCAAAAAACCTCGTCAAAGTCGGTCAAAAGTGCAAGTCCTGCTACTCGTTTTCTTTGGTGTTTCATTATGTTGTGTACTCGGAATTCGTTGCAAATGGGTCTACGGTAAATAAAGAATATTATTTGGAAGATATGCGACGTTTGCGAGAGAAGGAAGGAAGTGCGTAGGAAAGGGCCCAATTTGTGGAAAGAAAACTCATCGATCTTGCATCCATAATAACGCACCGGCTCACAAGGCTCATAGTGTGTACACTTTTTTGTCCAAAAACTCGATAAATATCATCGAGCAACCACCGTAGTCACCGGATTTAGTCGCTTGTAACTTTTTCCTTTATCGAAAACTTAAATTGCCACTCCGCGGACGCCACTTTGCATCGATAGAGGCCATTGAGGAGAATGCGCTGAAGGAGCTGAAGAAGATCTATGCAAATCTGTTTGAAAGGTGCTTTGATGACTGAACTAATCGTTGGCATGGGAGTATTGTTTCGATTTTATGGAATCTTTTGTGTGAGGCTTTGTGAAGTCTCTGTGACAATCTCTCATAAATTGACTTAATGGTGGACTAAAGATATCAAATTTCCAGCTGGGCCTGTAGAAAAAATGCGTCTATGTGGTTGTGTGTTTTAATGTTCTAAATGAATTTTCAACTTGAATTAATTTACACGTACCCTGAGTACTTGAAACCTTCACCATACCAACTACATACGTTCAAAGCCTGGCTTACAAACATATGAACATTTCCTTCTACCATCATTTCTATGACGAAAGGGGTTGGGCGGTAAAAGTTTTTTCGAGCGCAAAGTCAAATTTCAAATTTTCTCAAAAGTCGTTATTATATACATATGTACTTGTGTGTGTGTGCATGAAAATTTGTAACAAAGCTGATGGAGGCGCTCGGGCGCAGCGATGCGTTGACAAGTCACTGATGAACACTTTTACAGAAAATATAATAAAATTTGCTTAAAAGTGCTGCGCACGTAAGTGCGCGTGTGACCCGATTACCGACACACCAGAATATACCAACACACACATACAACTGTACATGTAATACATCCATGCATCCAACAAGTCAACGCCTGAGCTCACAGTAAAGGGTTATTACCAGCACATAATTTACATAATTTTGCCCAACCCACCCGGCCTAATATCGAAGGTCCTGTTTCCACTCGTTGGCATCTCAAGTGCGCTACTTCCTTCCGCGAGCACTTCCCCACCAACACCACGCACGAGGGCGATGCGTTGACAGGCTTTTTGCTCCAATATGCGACTATGTCTGTGCGTGTATGTGTGTGAGAGTGTATGTGTGTATGTATGCTCATGCATGGGGCGGTGTGTTTGACTGTCAGATAAGCGGATGCGGGGGCTACTGCTTGTGTATGTATGGGTGTAGTTCAACTTCACATGTGATTAAAATTACGACGCCGCGGTAAATTTTCATTATTTTATTTCGCGCGCGTTTTGAGCAAAGCTGACGTACGCGGCCATTTTTCGGCATAAGGTATTCGCTGAAAAATTAAATTAAAAATGCAAAAAGGGAAAAATAAAAGACGCAATGTAACAATTTAGTGGCGGTATGTCGGCAATACCGCGACGGCGACAACTAAAACTCAAGCGGAGGCGCTGACAGGACCAAAAAGATTCAAGCCTCTAAATACACCTGTGTATATAATAATAGTAGCGTCGCATATTGCACGATTTTGACTATTTATTTATTTTTTATTAATATCTTTTATTTTTTATAAATACATAATTTATACAACAACAACTACAAACATAGTTAATATTGACTTATAGCTTCGAACTTTGTAAAAAATTAAAAAAAAATTCAAACTTAAAAAAAATTAAACATTTTAAAAATTTAAGAAATTTTTATAAATTTTTTTTTCGAAAATAATTATGTATTTTTATAGCAAATTAAAAAAAAAATTTTTTTTAAATTAAAAATCTTAAAATTTTTTAGAAATTTTTATAAAAATTTTTTTAGAAAATAATTATGTATTTTTATAGCCCATTGAAAAAAAAAGTTTTTTTTAAGAAATTTCTTTATTTCGATCTGTTTTTAAACATTAAGCTATATTTATACTTAAAACTATTTAAAGTAGTAGTCTAGTCAAATAATCATTTTTATAGATATTTTTTAGGAATTGTTTTTTAAAGAAAATAAAATGAGATCGTTTTGATTTTATAGTATGTTATTATTGACATCGGTGCTCTGTGCATAACAGGAGCGATGAAAACCACTCCAACGGCGGCACTGGAAATGATACTCAGCATGCCACCTATTGACCTTATGGCGGAAAACCTAGCAGCGAAATCCGCGAGGAGGTTGGTGGCTGCTGGAGTATTCACCTACAGAACCTTCGCTCCCAGCTCAATAGGAAAGTGAAGCTCAGGTTGCACAGACTACATGACTCCGTACTTTAGTTGGGAGAGAAAGTTTCGCACTGCAATTGAAGAGGAGGGATGGCACAAAGGCATGATGCCTGGCCATAGAACTTTTTACATTTATACAGACGGCTCTTAAACTTTAGACGGAGTAGGAGCGGGTATTTACTGCTCAAAACTAGGGATAAGGCAGCAATAAAAGCAATAGGCTCATATTGTATTAAGTCCAAAAATGTTCGACGGAGCAGGGAGGCCATAGAAAGGCTAGCCGCAAACAGTAGGCTGCATGTCTACTGGTTACCTGGTCACAAAGGCCTTTTGGGGAACGAAATAGTAGATGAGATAGCAAAAAGTGCTGTTAGACTACCTTTTGAACAAGAGAACGACATACCAAAACTGCTAAATACAATATATAATGAAATGGACGACTACTCGAAAAGGCGAGTGGAAGCTAGGTGGACTAATCTGATCACATGCAAAACAGCAAAAGTCATGTGTAGAACTAACGACTAAAAACAGACTCAATTCGTACTTACGCTCTCACGAAAGGACTGCAGAACTATCATAGGTATGCTAACAGGTCATAATCTATTGGCTGCACATGAGTACAAGATAGGGATTGCTACCACGGACAAATGCAGGAAATGCAGAGAGGATGTTGAGGAAACTTTAGAACACCTGAGGACGTCTCAAAAGCGGATCTCACAGCGCTGCTTAGATTCGCCAAAAGCGCTGACATCCTACATGATGTCTACTTTCGGTATTCATAGAGGTCGGTCTCCATTGGTATCGCTAAGGACCAAAAGGTCTATGCGTGGCTTCTTGCCAACCAGGCTAACCTAACCTAAACTACTTTTCATTTTGGGGGAACAAAATCAGGTAATGTCCTTCGCCTGGGAGTTGTTTCATTACTTCTCCTATTGTGAGGCCATATCCAGAGCATTCGTTTTTTGAGTTTTTTGATTACTTCTTTAACTTTCCTTATGGGTGGGCCCAATTCGTGATATAGAAGAAAGTGTATAGCACCGTTAAAAAAAGAAAATTGTGAAAAATCAGCTGGAATTTTGAGGTACCCTAAGCTGCATTTTATTAAACGAAAATTTGATGTGTCATAAAACTATAAACACGACATTTTTTTTTTAATTTTAGTTAAAAAGTTTGAAATTTTGAAGCAACTTTTGTCGATTTCTTTCAAATTTTGTACAAAGTGGGACATTTCTCGTTACCTATATGTCTTTTGTTTTAGTATAACCTACATTTCTATAGAAAAAAAAATTGTAAAAAAAAATAAATACTCCACACCTTGCAATATGTCGCGCTGCTATTATTGTGAACACAGGTGTAGGCACATCCTCTTTTCAATTTAAGCGCATACACATGGGCCCATTACCTTGTTAATTATTTAGTACTCAAATAACGAAAATTCTTTTTCAACATTCCGTTGTTAGATAAATAATAATTATTATCTTTCATTTGCGGGAAGGCTTCTGGTTGTCTACTCTTTTCCTCATTTGTTAAAGGTCTGATTATATGTTAAATGCATTTTCGAAAACAACAAAATGCTAAGGCGTAAGGAGTACAAGTTTATTTTTTTATATTGAATGCTTGTTCTACGTCATTAATGATGGCTCGTAATTTTTTTCGAAATGAGCTGTTCTTGGATCAGTCTTACTAAGGCCCGCAAACGTTGATGCTCTAATACTAAGTATTGCCACTGGGCGATCATTTCATCAACAGATACAAAAAAATGGGTATTTTCGACGGAATAAGGCCAAAAGAAGGGGAATGTTTGCTAAGTTGGTTTAAGAGAAACAGTAAAATGTAATAAAAATAATAAATAAATAAATAAAATAAAGTAAAAGTGGTTTGTAAGCGGGATTGGATTGTCGGGAAGGAATAAAGCAATAAAGACACTTTGAAATTTAATTTCGGTTGTTTTTTGGGCCACCGTTGATGAAAGATCTCACGCGACTACTGTCAAACTAAATACATAATTTTTTTCAGTATTCATTGGCACTTCATCATGAAAAAGTGTTCATCGGGCGCTCAGGCCAACTTATGGCTAATTTTATTTTTATTGGCTACGTCAATAAGCAACATTGACGTATTTGGACTGAAGAGCAACTGGAAGCCATTTAAAAACAGTCATTAAATCCATTGAACAAAAACCGTTTGGTGCATGCGTGGCGCTTGTGGGTTGGAAGAATCATCGGCCCATATTTCTTCGAAGGCGAAGCTGTCGCCAATGTAGCAGTGAATGGCGAATGCCATCGCGTGATGCTACACGACTTTTTGATGCCGGAAGTTGAAGCCCGTCATCTCCACAACATTTGGTTCCAACAGGGCCCTATGCTCCCGAGAGGAGTGTACAAGGAAAAGAAATAATGTTTGATCGTCCTATTTTTCTACTAATGTAACAAATGTAAAAAATGTGTACTGCCTTCTGTGCATAATGTACGTTAGCATTATAAGTTCATCCATATATAGGTACGCATCCGGCTTCATCCTGATTTTTTAAAGACGTATAGCTAATAGAAGGTTTCTTAGAATGCCTTCAGACTCAGCCACCATCCAGAGATTTTAGCGTGCCAAACTGCACAAAAGCTACGTCCATATGAAGGACAATTTTTCGAAAGAGTAAAATATACGAGAAGAAGAAGAAGCTGTGTTAGTTAAGAATTCACCTTGCCACAAACCGACAGCACATTAACATTTCGACCAGTCTTGACTATTTGTCTCATTGTGGAAAAATCTATACTATAAAGGTGAATGTCTGTACGTTGTCCGCGTATCACTACGAAACGACAACACCAAATGACGTACAAATTTTTATACATTCATATTTTCACCTAATGAAGGTTAAAGGCATGTTTTTATGATGGAACTCCCTTCCCACAGCCCCCAGCCCGCGCCACCACTCTCATTCGTCTCTACTAATAGAATATTTGCTTAATTTTAATCTAAAAAATCTTAGTGTTTCCTATTTCCCACTATTTATAGCGCACTCTAGACTTCATAATCCGCTTAAGCTGTTCAACTATGACCCAAATGCAAAGTTCAAAAACGGTTTGAGATAGAAAATTAATAAAAATAATTTTGCTTGATATTTTTCTGATTGGTTGTTTTGATTTTATTCAACGGATTCCGGGTATTGTAATATAATATTATGGTTATTAATAAAAAATTATTTTCTATGAAATTATTGTTTGTAATTCTTTTATATACATATTCTAAATCCCTCGAAACTAAAGCTAGTAGTGATATAAACTCAATTTTGAAATTTCATACAAAAATGGGAAATTCTAAAAAATTTTCATTCTAATTTCAAGGCTCTTAATTAGAATTTGTATTCAGATTCTTGGTACGCAGTTTTATAATCCATTGAATTTTAGTGTAATAAAGTGCAAATTTGGCGGCCTCGGTAGTACATTCTCTGTAATAGTCAAGCAGCTCTTAAATCGCTGGATAGCTTCTCATTCCAATCAAGGTTGGTCTGGGAATGTTTTAAAATCCTCAACACCCTAGCATCAAGAAACTTTGCTACCTTGATATGGGTTCCGGGACATGAGGTCCACGTAGAGAATGAAATTGCGGACACTTTAGCGAAAAAGGGGGCAAACACTCCCTTCATAGGTCCGGAACCATTCTGCGGGGTAAATAACAGCTTCAAACGTGTCTTTCTGCGTGAGCAGGAACATTGAAGCTTAATCGAGTACTGAAGAGCCCAATCGGGCATGTGGCAATCGAAAAGACTCATAGATCCAGAACGGATAAAGGTAGAAGCAATCCTTAACCTAAGCAGAAAGAACATAAAACTATACATGGAACTACTAACAGGACATTGTAAACTTAATTATTACATGAAAAAGATAGGTGCGATAGGAAACGATTCCTGTAGACTCTGCAAAGAGGCACAAGAAACAGCAGAAGACGTTCTATGCGACTGCCCAGCAATGGCACGAGGCAAACTAAATTACCTGGAAAATGGGGCTATAGATGCAAACCTCCTGATAGAAATTAAGTCTACATTAAGTCATAGGATTTACTACTAGCCTAAAACTTTTTGAGTAGGCGATCACAATAGATCTCTTCAGGTCGCAATGCACATACAGGCAATCAATAACAATAATATAAAAAAATTATAAATATTAAAAAAAAGAAAAATAGTCTATACTGGTCGAAACGTTGATGTGCCGCAGGCTGTAATATTACTTTATTTTCAATTTGTGCCTTCCTATGCCAGCTGAATGTTTGGCGTTCCACATAGCAAAATCAATTACCTGCTGATTATTTGCAAATACTAAAGCAAATACCATTCGCAGTACTCATACGCTTCTGCAGATTCGTTGAATTCTCAGCGGCTGAATATAAAATTAAGACTTGTTTACTTCCTTGTCTGGCTGGCGTATTTGCTTGCTTGACAGGCTGTGTGCGCGCGACGGGTTGTATCAAGTGTCAAAAAGTGTCTATAACGGTATTATTACAGATTTGCAAATTGTTTGGTATGTTTTAATCCGTCGTCAGTGAGGATTTCACTTTGGATTCCGCCGAGCAACACTCCGATGTTCAAATGCCAAGTGATTATTTTTCAATGAGAAATTTCCTGCTTAAGTATGCATGTATGTGTGAGTAGCTGTTTATTTTGCAAAGTTTGTTGGTATTCATGCATGCACATATCTACATATATACATACACACACACGCATGGTGTGTCTAAGCCCCCACCAATATTGGCTTTTTGCACCCAATTCCAATTCCACAACCAATTCAATGCCTACAAATTTGCAAATTCACACAGCAACAACAACAATAGCAACGCACAAGTTGACAACGTGTTACACACAAAAATTTACCGTTACACAAAATGTCAACACACACGCAGAGAATGTCAATGGTGCATAGGTGTTTTTGTTGTTGCCGCTTGTAGTCGTCTATCAAGTGGGTAGTTAACCTTAAATTCAGCAAAGAAATTCGCACATCCTTCAGTGGCAGGGGGGGCAGGCCAAGAAAAAAGGAAAGAAACAAAGAAAAAAAAAAAAGATACGCAGGACTTTATCAACAGCGCAAAGACGTAGAACGCTTACGGCAGGGTGGTGGCGCTGGTGGCGAGAGTGCGGTGAAACTTATGCCCGCGCTGAAGCAGGCGCAAGGGAGGAGGGACGAGTATATTTTGCAAGCCTTATAAATAATAAGGTGAACAAGTTGTCGGCTGCTTGGCATGTGGCATGTGGCATATGTCGCAGCTACGGACTCGACGCGTTGCCTGGCGGCATCATAGCAGCCCCCGACCATTCGGCGTTCGCAAAACAAGCACTAATGCCAGTGTGCGTGGGACCATGCGCATGTGTGTGTGCGTGTATTTTGCGTATTAGTATCACATTGACACGTAAATTGACAAGAAATTGAATCAATGCTGTAATATGTCCTTGGGGGTTGTTGCTGCTGCTTGTTACTTGGTGCGCTATATTGGCAGGCTGTCAGCAGTCTTGTGCCACCTCTGCCGATGATGACTTTAAAATTTCATTTCACATTTTTAAATTGAGTCGTATTCAACCCAATCAAACATCCCTTCGCCGTTTGTTACTTTCAGCCGCCCCTGCAGTGCGTGCCAAATGGACATGCAGCTCAGCTCCGGCCAGCCGGCTGGGGTGTGGACTCTGCCAAAGCGATCTTAGGCACATATGCAATATTTAACAAGTGATATGGGTAAACGTTTGCTGTGTATGTGTAGGTATGCGTGCATGTTAAAGTTATGAATTCTTAGGCGAGACCAACGACTTGCTTTGCTTCACTTTGTTGTCGTAAAATCCCCGTGGGATGATAAATTTTCATATCATTTTGTTTTTTCCATTTTTTATGTTCCGCATCTTTTGTGTACTTGTTTTTATTTGACTCACTTTATTAGTTCAGCGTGTCGACAGCAATGCTTGTGTGAGTATGTGTGTGTGTGCATGCATTTCGTCTCACCCTCGCCCTTCTATCCACATTGTCGTGTGACAAATGCTGCGTTGGCTATACGATTTGTCATCGAAACATGTTTGTTGTGACATTTTTTAAGTTTTGAAATTATTAGTAAAAAAAAGGTCGTGCATGTGTCACCGCTGCTCCCGCTGGGTGCGCTTGTGCTTGATAATGATGTGTGTCGAATTGCTGTGAAAATCTGAGACTTGCCACTCAGATAATTGATGACTTAGTTTCTTGCTTGCCAGTGTATGGATTTCTTGCTTTCAGCTTGTTTTACGTGCTTTATTTCGTGAGTGTGCACCGAAGCATCCATTTACTTGTAGGCATATACTCACAGATATCTTTTACTTGTGCTTAAAAAATAAATTTAAGTGAGGAAATAAAAGCAAAAGTCATTGAGTTATGTTAAACTCATCCGACCAGATTTCCTAAATTTTAATTTTTCAATTTAAATATTAAGCGCGTTTCAAAAAGAACTTTTGTTCTTCAGAACAAAATAAAACAAAGAATTTAGCCTAAAATTATTCAAAGAAAGAATAAAAGGTTTGAATGCAAAGGAATGGAGGAATATAGCGAAGGATGTAAGTTGGTGCAAATATTACTGCGATGGGTCTTAAAAACTATTTTCAAACTCTACTAAGCCAATCGCATTTAACTAATGATATTTAATACGCAGCTGCGCTATGTAAAGATGATGATCTCGATAAAGATAAAAATTCTATGGAAGTTACAAAAGCTATTGAAAATGCTAAGAGGAGAAGATGAATGTGAACCATAACTAAACGTCAAGTTTTTTTCTGCATTTCATTTGACATTTTGCAATTCCAGACTAACTCAATTTGAACCATGGAAAGATACACAATCGAGCAACGCGTTAAAGTTATTCAGGCTTATTATGAAAACGGGCGTTCGAATCAAAATGCATATCGCGCACTTCGGGAAGAAAATCATCTTCAGTGATGAGGCACATTTTCACCTCAGTGGATTCGTCAATAAGCAGAATTGTCGCATTTGGGCGAATGATAATCCAAGAGTGATTGCCGAAAAACCAATGCACCCAAGAAGAGTGACTGTTTGGTGTGGTTTATGGGCCAGCGGCATCATTTGGCCATATTTTTGCAAAAATGAGGCCGGTCAGGTAGTTACTGTGAATAGTGTTCGCTATCGTGAGATGATAACGAACTTTTTATGGCCCGAATTGAAGATATGGATGTGGACGATATGTGGTTTCAACATGGCCGAATAATCTCACGTCGCGGCGATGTCAATTGGCCGCCAAGATCATGTGATTTGACACCGTTGGACTTCTTTTTTTGAGGGTATTTGAAAGAAAAGGTGTACGTCCAATCCAAGAGCTAAAGAATGAGATAATTCGGCACATTAACGGCATAGAACCTCAATTATGCCTCAGCGTCATCGAAAATTTGGACCATCGGATGGAGATGTGCCGCCGAGGTCGCGGCGGCTATTTGGCCGATATTTTGTTCTATACATAATTGAGCCATACCAATATTATCATAATAAAGAAAAATGACAACAATTTCTTAAAAAAATTTTATTTATTCGAAATCAACACCGGCCCTTTAAACTTAACCACCCTTTATATAAATTAATTAGTGTACAAAATGTATCATTATTGAATGAGGTTGGATAATTTAAATGAAAGGTGATATCGGAAAGATGTTCACCGCCTCCACGGTTCCAAATATTGACTCTTTCAGCAAGATTTTCAATCACTTTTTGCCAACCTGGCGTATCTTTTTCGTTAATCCCGTCACTAATTTTGAGTTTTTAGACTAAAATCGATTCGATTGGCAGCGTATAGACTCTATCTTTAGCGTAGCCCCACAAAAAAAGTATCCAGTGAAGTTGACTCGCATGATCGGTGCGGCCAATTAACAGCTAAATCTCATGAAATTTGGTTAGACAAAAATTCACTATTCTGGTAATTGTATGGCATGTGGAACCGCATATCAGTGATATCCATATCATCGATAATAGGCCAAATTCAGTTGTTGACAACTTTTTATAGCGTAATCCATTGACCGTAGCCGCATTTCCTGCCGAATTTTCGGAGATTAAAACTGCCCCAGCGCACCTCTAGACCACATAGCGAGTCGTCTGAAGAAAAGATTTTTTCAATAAAACCTTCGGTCGTTCTTGAATGAATGGAGCGAATCTAAGGCAAAGTGTATGATCGGCAGCGCTCGGACTTGAAAATTGTTTACTCTGCTAGAATTTTAAAAAAATAGTGGCCGATTTAAAAAATTGGAGTAGATTCATAAAAAATGGAAAATTTTTATTGATATCTTAAAATTCGTTTATTTAATGAAAAAAATACAATTTTGTACAAGAAGTCTTAAATACAAAATATCGAATTTTCATAGCGGTTTTTAACAGTAGGAGGAAGCGTAGCAAAGGTGCTTGCAGTGGCGATTATAAAACAAGGAGCACTTTATGAAAGTTTTCTATTTACACATGTTTAAATTTATAAAAAAATAGAAAATTTACCTTCTTAAGAATTTTCCAACCTTTTGTGAGCCGTTCAAAGCTCCAACAAAAAAAATAACCGCAGCGATAACAAAACGCGTCTATATTCACTGCACGCAGCAAATTTTGCCAAACGTCAATACTACCAGTGTTTTCTTTCTAGTGCAACAAACTTGACGTTTTGTACAAATAAAGAGCTGCAAACACCTTTTTTTTTCAAGGCAAAAGGTGGTCATATTGAGCATAAATAAATTGATTCTTAATTTTGTATTATCTTCACACATTTTTTACTTTGAATTGAATAAAAGTAATTTTCCGAACTGAATGGCCGAGCTACGGCCTTTGTAATTGGTTAAACTTCGAGTGGTGGACCCTGTAGTAACTGGAATTTTCACAAATAAGGGGAATTTACCAATAAAATGGTAGAAGTCCCTGTTCTTATAATCGGTCGGCCTCAATAGTTGCTCCTTGCAGAACTTCAAAGCTAAATCCTTGCGCAAAACTCGATTTTTGGTCGTTGTGGGTAGCCTCAATTGTAGAGAGCGTCAACAAATTTGGACCTTCTCACTGATGAGTTGTTTTCACTTGAACGACTTAATCGAATTCGCGTTTATTTTGGCACATTACCGGCTTGCTACCGGTCGATTCAAATTTATCGATTCTATTCTTAATATCCATATCAGAAGGAGAGCTATGATGATCAAAATCATTACTAATTTTACGAAATGTAAGAAATCCACAACTTTCATAGCAGATTTTTATTATTTTAATACGAGTTTTGAGTGAGTTTGAATTCATTGCAGCAATTACCGAAGCTTCTTCAGGTTATATGGCGGAAAATTAAATGTAAGAACTGTCTTGATATTAAAAATGTGAAAACTAAACTCTTGTTGAAAACCCCTGTATTCTTAAATGTATGAAATGTAACTTCGATTCTTCTTCTTCTTAATTGGCGCGATAACCTCTTACGTGATTTTGGCCGAGTTTAACAAAGCGCGCCAGTCGTTTGTTTCTCGTGCTAACCGGCGCCAATTGGACATACCAAGTGAAGTCAAGTCCTTCTCCACCCGATCTTTCCAACGCAGAGGAGGCCTTTCTCTTCCTCTGCTACAACCAGCTGGTACCGCTGGAACTTCGATTAAGTTCCCATATTTGGCAATTGTAAAAACTGAAAACCTTGAAATAGCAATGTTCATGAAGATATCAGTCTGGCTGTTAGAGATTTCTGCCTACCTGTGCTAACGAATGCTCCTGATAAAGAAATATACGAGGGGTGCCTTTTATATGTCGGTATTTGGCAACCCTGGTGTTGCAATCTGGCAACTGACAGCTGTATCGCAAAGTTTGACATTTTTTGGCTTTTACGTATTCAGAACGTTTGGAAATACCAGCGCTATTTGTGTTGCTTACAGTAACTTAAAAGATTCATCTCGGTCCAAAAATGGAATTAAATTGTGAACATTTTCGGCCGATTATTTTTTACAACTTTCGACGTGGATTAACTCAGCAACATTGCATGGATGAACTGAATTCATTTCATCAAGGACTAGTGTTTATCGATGGTATGGTGAATTCAATCGTGGTCGTAGTTCACTCCAAGACGAATTTCGTGAAGGTCGTCCAAAATCGGTTGTTGTTCCGAAAACCATTGATGCTGTGCGCGAACTGATATTGCAAGATAGTCATGTGACCTATCGTGAGATTGAGGCTAGAACAACGCAGAACAGTAAATTCTGAGTCGTACACAACCATTTGTTTGCCAGTTGTCTTCCAAGAAATGAGGAAAACAAATCGCCAAAGACCGATCACTCTTCACCAGGACAATTCGAGCTCTTACACATCGGTTCAAACAACTGCATTTTTGAGCACCCAAAATATCGAATTAATGGGTCATCCACCGTAAAGTCCTGACTTGGCACCGAATGACTTCTTTTTATTCCCGTACGTAAAAAGCAAATTGAGAGGTCAACGGTTTTCGACACCTGAAGAAGCGGTCGCGGCATTCAGAATGCATGTTTTGGAGGTCCCTCATTCAGAGTGGCAAAAGTGCTTCGACAATTGGTTCAAACGCATGCAAAAGTGTATAGATCTTCATGGAGAATATTTTGAAAAACACTAAAGTGATTTTCGATGATTAAAATTTGTTTTTGTTCTCTAATCCCGACATATAAAAGGCACCCCTCGTATTCATAAACTGTGATCTTCAAAACACTTGCGTCAAAAGAGAAGTCTGCTTTTGGCTGAAACCACACCCCACTGAGTGCCGCAAATTTTCTAAACTTCGACACAAAATCAAAGAGCATGCGTTCTAAGGTCGAGACATTGAAAACTTAATCGATAATTCATCTTTTCCATCTACTCTTACCTATATTGACAAAGAAACATGGATTGCTTTTATTGACATCACAAAAAATTTACTTGAAATTATCTGATTTTAAAAAAGAAATAAAAGTGCTTTCATAGAACGGGTTGCAACATGTCATAAAAGTTACCTTTTTCACTTGCATTTAGAGTTATTTCCAAATCATAAGGGTCTTATTAATGACAAACACGGAGCAACATTTTCATAAAATTGTCTAGGCTTTAATTTCACCATTTAAGTAAAGTGAGAAAATATTCGTGGCTTAAAATTAAAAAAAAGATTTTAAGAAAGATGGAAGGAATGGGTTCGACCATCCATTTGCGCGTTAGAGAGCAGGAAGTTTATTAACATGGCATGTTGCTGACTGTTTGGAGGGAGAGCGTGACTACACAACTAAATGTACTGGTTCCAGTTGGTTGGTTAGCTGGTTAAAGTGGTGATTCATCTACCTGCACCTACAATATTACAGATTTTGATTTCTGTTCATCTGATCACCTGTGCAATGAAACACCCAGAAAAGTAAGATATTTCATTAGTTCTTGGGGAAAAACTGCTCAGTTTTGACATAAAATATGAACTTAAGGGCTAACACCACTAAAACAAATTTGTTTATGGGACTAAGAAATACTACATAGGTGTATTACAAACTAAATTTGTGGAAAAATATTTCAAAATGGCTACACTGCGGCAGTTCTCTCAAAGCACGCTCTACATATAGCTGATCTCAGTTTGAATTCGGTGAAAAAAGTATCTGTAATATACGCGAGTGTCATTTGTAGACCACGTACATACATACAGATATTATTTTATTGAATTTTCGCCAAAAGAAACTACTGCCTAAATATTGTATAAATCAACTAATCAAAAATGATGTACATGATATCCTCATGAAGGGGGCGTTAAGGGAGCAGCGCCGAATTCTATATATTCCATGGTTAAAATTTTTTTTTATTTATACTGTGTTTTTTTGTTGTAAATGGGAAGATCTTTTGAAAATTCTGCAGTGCAAAATTCAATTCAAAATTCAAAAACTTTCTTTCAGGCCAAGTTTTTGTAATAAAATTAGCTGAATAGAATTCTTGAACATTTTTGAAAACTGCTGGAGCCTATTGTGCTATTATTTTCATTATCACTAGAATATCAAGTAGAAATCTAATTTTTTCGGCGGCTCCTAGCACGTTTTCAACTTCTTTTCCTCTGTGCGGTCACTTGGGTCAACACTGCGTATACGCAATTAAATGCTTGCTGCTGTTAAATGCTCTGGTTATTGGGAAAGCCGTCGTAGATACTTAAGGGCATTACTATATAAGTAATTTCCAAAGGATAGACGTGCAAGCACATGGCTTCTATAGAAGTTGTCTTGATGAGGAAGAGGCAATATTGCACCTTCTGTGCCATTGTCCTGATCTATCCAGACGGTGATTTCCCATTCCAAGCAGATAATTTTTTAACGAATTGGAAGATCTCAGTTCTGCAGAAATAGGAGATATTCTAAAATTTTAGCAAAGTACACACTAGTTTTAGGAGACATAGGGAAACCTCCCCACGCGGCATCACAATGAGCTATGAGCCTGAGTGTGTGCCACAGGACAACTGCTTCAACCTAACCTAAGCTAAGGTCATCATGCATCGTTTAAAGCCAGAATAATGCTTCGAAAGTGTGGACATTTATTTTGAAAAAAAAAACTAAAAAAATCTTTCTGCGAGGTTTATAGAGCTAAGTGATGAAAAGACGGCGAAGTGTCAATTAGTCGCCGGTCTCAAATTCTTGGCCTTTGTTCTTCGACTACGTGAAGAATTTTACGTAAGGATCTTGGCTTGTATTCCTATAAAATACAGCTCGTGTAAGAATTGCAGTCAGAAGACCATTCCTTGCGTCACACCTTTGCTGATGACATTTATTTAGATTTATTATTCAGATTTTTGGTAAAAATTTTAAAAGTCTGTCAAAAATTAGACTGATCCAATGGACCATGCAACGAATATATGTCGGATATCACTTCCAAAAAATAAATGCAAAATATTACCTACCAGATTATATTGTAATAAAAAAGTTCATTCCAAAAATATTTTTGTATTATCATTTTAAGCTTTCAAGCTTTAAAAAAAACACGCGATATAAAGACGGATTTTTCAAATAATCCGAATTTCGATTCAACGTTCCCACGTCAGTCGGTTCTTCGTAACCGGAACGACCCAGATTTATACCGGGCCAAGGACTGTCACTTCAGCAGCATTCCCCATATATATATTTATGCTGCTACAACAACAACAACAGCAACGGGGTTTTCAAAAACAGATGGGCGGCCACCGTCGCCGAATGGTTTGGTGCGTGACTACCATTCGGGAGTGCGTAGACTCAAATTTCCGTGCATGAAACACCAAAATGAAGAAAAAGTTTTTTCTAGTAGCAGTCGCCCCTCGGCAGGCAATGACAAGCCTCCGAGTGTATTTTTGTCATGAAAAAGCTTTTCATAAAGAAATATCTGCCATTCGGAGTCGGCTTGGAACTGTAGGTCTCTCCTTTTGTGGAACAACATCAAGATGCATACCACAAATAGGAGGAGTAGCTCGGCCAAACACTTAACAGAAAGGTACTCGCGAATTAGTTACTTAAGTTTTTTTGTAATTGTAATTTTTCTTCAATATCTGGTAAAATTAAATGCAAGGCTCTAGAATTTTTCGAAAAACACCTCAATTACCACTATTTCAAAAATCTAGTGTGATTTTGACTCCAGGTTTGTGTTTAACACACACAACTTTTAATGAAATTGTGCTCTGCCTTACTCCTAAAAAGCAGTCACGGTTGTGTAACTACGGATATTCATATAAATAAATATAATTATTGATAAGTAGAAAATTCAACTTATTTGAGGAGAATTCCATAAAAACATGCGTCAGGTGTACAAAGTTAGATTTCCCACGATCCTACGCACTGCACTGCCTTACTTCTTTTCTTCTTAACACTAAGTCGAGTAAAAATTTGTATTCTTTTAAATAGGATTTCAGTGGTAAACATTTCCATCATTTACCACGCTACAAAATATTCGTAAAAATAGCACCTAAGCCTTTAGCACAAAAAAAAAAAATTACCGAACCTAACTTTCAACTAATCTGAATATAAAATGCATCCTTTCAATACTTAAACCTACATTTCCCCACTCCCTTTGAATATCGTTGATTTCAAGAATACTTCTAAAAAATTACTACACTACTACTATCATACAACTCTTAACTCCATCCACTATCTAATTCAATTAAATTTAAATTTAAGTCTTTCACTCTCCATGCAATCGCCTCAAAATGCTTGCGAAAGAAGTTTCTTTAAACCAGCCAGACATTGCATTCCCATTTAATTTTATTTCACTATTCATATAAATTTTATTTTATATACTTCCACGCCGTACACTACCCAATATGAGACCCCGAATGGGTGGACGGCTAGAGAGGCCAAATAAGTACGAATACACCAACAACAAACCGAATAATGTGACCAAAAAAGCCAAGAACCTCTACACAACAAAAAATGGCAAATAAAAAGAAGAAAAAAAGTAGCAAATAAACTAAAATAAGACGAAAAAAGGAGATAACATTTTATGGGCTGTACTCGGTATGCGTGTATGTATGTGTATATGCATGTGCGTGTACATATGTATGCGAATTTAGATTTGCCGATGGCTGCTGCTGGTGCACTTGTCGCTACTGAGGCAGAGTACACCACCAATAGACGTCTAAGTAGGTGGTTTTAAGAAAAACTACGCAACACTCGCCAGTTACGAGGATGAGCTACATTTGCAGCCACTGCGACAGCTCTCGTTCTGCTTTTGATTGCTTTGCGCTCATTTTTGCGGTCATGCGCGCTTGTGGAGCGCTCAGAAATCAGCTGTTTCGCTGCCGATGAGTGCGGCTCGCTACTCAGTTGGAAATGGTGAGTGATTGCTGAGTGGAAGAGGGTGAAAAAATTAGCAAGCTGTGGTGAGCGCTTACGTTGGACAACTGGGGGGCGGGGGTGCTTAACGGAATGGCAGCGTAGAGGTGCGGCATTGAGTGAACTTTTTGAGTGGAATCATATTTCAAGATGTGGTGAATTTGCGGCTAAGAAATTTGCGGCGAACAAGGATATTGTCGAAATGCCGACGGGAAAAGCGATTTTGGGAAGAAAACTGAAGGAGGGTTTGAAGAAAGTGGCATAGCAAGGCAATTTTAAGTATTTTTGGGTTAATGGATTGTTTGGGCTGCATGGGGAATTTAAGGTGTTTTGCATTTATTTAAAAAAATAAAATAAAAAATAAAATAAAAAAATACTAATGATACTTTTATGAGGTATTTAGTTTAATTTGAATACAGGTATGGGTAATTGCAGATTTTAGAGTAAATCAGTTGAATGTTGGGGCTCTGACTACAGTGGCTAGTCTTTATTAATGACTATAAAAAGCGGCCGCCGTAGCCGAATGGGTAGGCGCGTGATTACCATTCGGAATTCACAGAGAGGTCGTTGGTTCGAATCTCGGTGAAAGCAACATTAATAAAAACATTTTTCTAATAGCGGTCGCCCCTCGGCAGGCAATGGCAAACCTCCGAGTGTATTTCTGCCATGAAAAAGCTCCTCATAAAAATATCTGCCGTTCGGAGTCGGCTTGAAACTGTAGGTCCCTCCATTTGTGGAACAACATCAACACGCACACCACAAATAGGAGGAGGAGCTCGGCCAAACACCTAACAGAAGTGTACGCGCCAATTATTTATTTTTTTTTTGTTTTATAAAAAGTAAGCGCGCCGACTGCTGCCTCAACACTGCTGGAAATTTCTTAACAACGAAAATCTGTGAATGAAAAAAATTATTACCGAAAGCGGGCTGCGAAGAAAAAGTATATACTTGGTTTTAATATAAATATTTTTTAATTTGTGAATAGCTTGCGATGTCAAGACGAATTTTTTTGTTTAATTCCCAATTTATCACAGATTCTAATGGGCCAAATGACGTGTTTTATGATTTAAGGCGCGCGGCTGTGACTGGTGACAGAATAAAAACATTAACATTTTTTAATTTTATTTCCTTTTTTTGCTGATATTTTGTTTTTTTATGCAATGAG
Organism: Anastrepha fraterculus; assembly: GCA_037575425.1. Classification (NCBI taxonomy): domain Eukaryota; kingdom Metazoa; phylum Arthropoda; class Insecta; order Diptera; family Tephritidae; genus Anastrepha; species Anastrepha fraterculus. Next base: position 52,160 of record JAYXIM010020157.1, on the reverse strand, counting down.
AAATTTTTTGTTTCTATAAATGGAATAAAAAAGTATAATTTTTACAAACATTTTTTTTTACAAAACATTTTGATGTACAAAAATAAGTAAATAAATAAAATTGAAATAAAGCACATTCAAACGAAATGGAGGAGAAATAAAATGCTATCTTTTTAAGGTATTTTATGTATATAAAAAATTTTATTAGCATTTTTCAACAGTATTCAGAAATTTATATTTTTAAATTAAATGTCTTTAAGTGACTGTTTTTTAAGCCTTATTTTACCTCTGTTAATAAGAAAAAAAAAAACAAAACAAAAAAAAAGTTTATTAATAGAAAGCTTTATTAAGGTGCGTTTCATAATCATAAGGCAACCCTAATTTTTGTGTATGTGACTGCTTTTTAAGCCTGTTTTTACCTCTGTTTATAATAAAAAAATATATATAAAATAAAAAATAAAATTATATTAAGGTGCGTTTCATAATCACAAGACACTCCTAATTTTTCAAAGTATTTTAATTTATAGATTTCAGAGGAAACTAAAAACTTTACACATCGATTGAAGTAACAAAAGTTATTTGTTTCATTACAGAATTTAGAACTTTTTTATAATATATAAAAAATTTTTTAGCAAAAACGAATTTTCAGGTGTTTCAAAATGATAAGACACTGCTTAATTAAAGTGATCGTTTGACAAAAGTATACTTTTTCGAATTTTTTCTTCCGTCGTCTACAATATTTTAGTATTCTATGGAAGTACCATTTGCTTTAGCGATACAAAAGAGCCTTTCTTCGTCGATTCTGGTAACTTTTTAAGTAAATTTACGTCTAGAGAAGCCCATTCTGCCTTAATTGCCGCTTTAAGCCCATTGCTGTTGTCAAATTGGCGATTGTTGGCCTAAACTCTTCTGACTAATATACGCCAAATGTTTTGTATTGGGTTAAGATCTGGTGAATACGCCGGCAAGTCCATAGTTTCTATGAAGCAATCGGTCAAATACATCCATATTTCCCTGCTTACCTGGATTCGGGCAAAGGGCACTTCCCGATTATCCAGAGTAAAAGGAAGGAGACTAGGTATTTTTCAAAACGTTTTTTAGTCGCCGCTATTCATTCGCTTTGATGTAAACTGTAGATCAAGAGTTCCTTTCGATGTAAATGCACCGCCAAACCATAATAGAACCTCCACCGAAGTGGCGCTTGGAAAATAAGAGGGGACTCTTGCGCAAATCTCTCCAATAATTTAAAAAGCCAACGGGTCCAGGTTCCTCTTTTTTTCATACGAAAATATAAACTTTTTAAAAAATAATATGAAATTGTGCAACATTAAAAATATTCCAACTATCTTAAAGGTATTTTTCTGCAAACTGAAGACGCGCCAGCTAGTGCCGTGACAAAAGATGGGGTCCTTTTCTTATTTTTGATAATCTTAAATGATTGCACCTCAGTAATGTGCGCCAAACTGTTGTTTTTGTAACCTTATTTTGAACAAGAGCTGCCAAGTTAGAGCAAGACTTAGTCGAGTTAGAAGCTTTTCTTATGATTGCTCGCTGTTCTCGACTTGATAGTGATAATTTTCTTTCAACGGACCTCAAAATGTTGTAATTCTCAGTACTCCGTAAAAAATTCCGGATACCACAACGACTTCTGCCTGTTTTTTTTTGCAATTAGTTTGATTGACAAGCCTGAATCCTTGTAGTCCAAAAATTTTCCACGATTCTCTTGTGATAATATTGAACCCCTCGGCATTTTAAGTTAAATTGAATAAATTTTATAATTAGAGTCAACCAAAACAACAATCGGTACCTTCTATGTCTTCAGAAGCTTATTTTCGACTAGTGTCTTTTCACTATGAAACGCCGAAAGGACTAGCAAAAGTGCAGCTTCTTGTGAAAAGATAACGTTTCTACAAAATAGAGTGAGCTTTCGGGCCAGAAACAATTGATGGAAGTCTTAAGTCTACAACTGTTAAAATGCCGCCAAATAAAAGCTACTCCGGAAAGTTAAAGCGAGAGAAGTAGCCCAAAAATTTTACACCAAAGGTGTCTTATGATTATAAAACGCACCTTACATTCAAAATAATTAATTAATTGTAATACAGACATACAAATATATGTAATATAGGGAGGTTTACTCACCAAATAGAAAAAAACAAAACCAAAAAATGAAAAAATAACGCTACTGTTTTTCCATTATTTTTTTATAATTGGCGCGTACACTCTTTTTTGGTGTTTGGCCGAGCTCCTCCTCCTATTTGCAGTGTGCGTCCTGATGTTGTTCCACAAATGAAGGGACCTACAGTTTTAAGCCGACTCCGAACGGCAGATATTTTTATGAGGAGCTTTTTCATGGCAAATATACTCTCGGAGGTTTGCCACTGCCTGCCGAAGGGCAATCGCTGTTAGAAAAAACTTTTTCTTCATTTTGGTGTATCACGGGGACTTGAATTTACTTACTCCGAATGATAGTCACGCACCAATCAATTCGGCTACGGCGAAACCTACATGACAGAAAAAAATCATATCCATTTTAACATACGGCCGCCGTAGCCGAATGGGTTGGTGCGTGATTACCATTCGGAATTCACAGAGAGGTCGTTGGTTCGAATCTCGGTGAAAGCAAAATTAATAAAAACATTTTTCTAATAGCGGTCGCCCCTCGGCAGGCAATGGCAAACCTCCGAGTGTATTTCTGCCATGAAAAAGCTCCTCATAAAAATATTTGCCGTTCCGAGTCGGCTTTAAACTGTAGGTCCCTCCATTTGTGGAACAACATCAAGACGCACACCACAAATAGGACGAGGAGCTCGGCCAAACACCTAACAGAAGTGTACGCGCTAATTATTAATTAATTAATTTTAACATACGAACTGGACGATCGGGTTATTGGGTAATCAAATCGTTATTTATTTGTGAACCAGTTTTACCTGCTTTTTGCAAAGAAAATTGCTTAGGGTATGACCCATCTATAACCACAAAAAATGTCAACAATGACAAATATGAAACGAAGGGATACCTGCAGACTTGCGGCATAACTGGCTTCTGGACTATAGGAGAGCAAGCAGCCTACATAAATGGGTATCCCTTACTATACCATACATTTTGTGACAAATTTCACAACGCATACGGCGAGAACAAACTCGCATAAAAGAGTTGCGTTATTTTTGCTTTTGTTCGTATGAATTGTTTACTAATAAATTATACTCAGTTTCGTGGCAAATTTCCCTAGTTCACAATTTTTTTGAATTAAATTGCCCCATATCATTTCTATACCTTTCAACATACACTTTCGTAAATGCTTTAAGAAATTCCCACTTGCAAAATCCAGTTTGCTTTAAGAAATATTTCTTCATTTATTTCCCAAATTTTCGACCACTACTCAAACACAGCCAATCCGCCCAACTTCGTCGTAAATCTTTGCATTTGTTTTTACTTTTACTGGTTCGAAAAATATCCCATTTGTGGGTGTATTTGCATACACATCGAATAACCGAAAAAGGGGTAATAAAATAAAATTTCATAAATAAATCCATAAAAAACAAAAACCGAAAAGCATCAGAGAAAATATGCACCAACCGAAAACAGGCATGAAAGTTTTGGTTGGTCGGTTGGTTGCTTGGTCGGAGCCGCAGCTCCACCAGTTTGTGGGGGGCTGATACCAATTTGTGTTGGAATTCTGTGGCATTCATTGAGGAATCACATACAAACCGACAACTGAGCGTCCAAGTGGCCACCCGCCCGTCGGGAGGAGTTGCAGCAGCGGCAGTGACAACATACCGTCCGCAGCAATACCGAGAGCATCTCTATATGGGACACTAATGTATACTATTACCACCACTACTGCTGCCACAAAATGCCACCACAGCCTTATAGTCAACTGTGGCATCAACCCGACCGCCCAACCACAGTGCAGCGCAGCTAGAAAAATGCCAACAGTGGCAGACCGACTACGTAGGCAATAAGACTGAGCAGGCAACTCAAACTCAAAGTGTACTCGTATACAAAATGATGATGAGACTGTTGCCAGCTTGAGTTTCAGCTGCTCCTCCAGCAGCAGCAGCAGCGGCAGTAGCAGCAGCAGTCGCAGTAGCAGCAGCGGCAATGCCAGATGTGGTGGTGGCTGTGGCAACAATTGTCGGAGGCAGTAACAGTGTCGCCTATATAAATGCTTGCCAGTGTGTGTGTGTGTGTGAATATGTGAAAGCAAAAGCAAGAAAGCTTTTTGCGGCGCACCAATGGGACCACGTTATGCCCCGTCAGCTCCACCACCAACAGCCAACAAAGCCAGAACACCCATTGATATCTACATACAGTCGTGTTTGTGTATGTTGACCAAAATGCCAACGACGCGACGACGACGATACTACGATTCGATGCATAACCGACTCAACCAACTTTATGCTACCAACAACAAGAGACACGACAACGAGACACCGACGACCCATATTTGTACAAATACATACATACTTACATATTCACAAATTAACGTACATATGTGTGTTTTTTCTCACCGAACATGTGTGCATGTGCTTGTGGTAGCGCCACTCACCGCCACCCCTGCCGCCCCACCAACAAACATTTGTATACACAACATCACCACGAAGAAGGCTTAGAAGGCAGCCGAAGTATGGCGAGACTCGATGCGGCCGGCGAGCCGAGTCAACCTCCCGTTTGGTGGTCTCTTTCTATCTCTCTTCCCCGCCAGCATCGTTGAGCGCCGTAGGCTCCAACCCCTTGCGGAGCATAAGAACATAACACAAACTGCGACCAACGTGGCTAACCCTTTATCGCACATGGGTTTCCTTACAGGACCGCATATTTAGGTTTTAGTGGGAGTGCAAGCAAAGCCACTGCCATTGCAAACTTGGCTAATACACACACTCACACACGCATACAAAAGTAGAGCCATATGTACAATTGCATACAACGTCGAGTACGAATTCATACTCAGGCATTAACTCAAGTGTTGTGTTCGTATTTCTGTGGTATTGGCGGCAGACTCTTTCTCGCACTGCATTACCCGCCAAGGTGGTTGTGTGAGTGTACACAAAAATGTGCGAGTGTAGTTGTAGAAAGTCGATAAGGCTGTGTGAGTGCTAAAACGACTATTTGGGATGGTGACTTGGCATTTAAGTTTGTGGTAAAATAATACAAAAAATTGCTTAGGGTAGACATTCAAGATGAGACTAATGCAGCAGCTGTCAGTCGTTCAAAAATGTTTTAGTAGGTATTTAAGCGCCATTGTTTTGCTTTTCTTATATTTGTAAAATATGATGCCGCTGTTCTCTGTGTGAAAGTAAAAGTAGAGTGTATTTTCTTTAAGAATTTCGAAAAAAAAATTCTTTAAAATGCAATAACTCGACACAGCTCTCACCTTCTCAGATAACTTTATTTATTTATTTGCGTGCCTTCGTTTTTTACTTCGAGTCCCACACTTTTTGTCCCTTTTAGAAACCTTATTCTAGAAGTCAGAATCGACTTTTCCTACTCCTAATGGAGCTCAGAAATGTTCGAAACCAGATCTCGCATTATATATATATAATTGGCGTGTACACCCTTTTTGGGTGTTTGGCCGAGCTCCTCCTCGTATTTGTGGTGTGCGCCTTGATGTTGTTCCACAAATGGAGGGACGTACAGTTTCATGCCGACTCCGAACGCCAGATATTTTTATGAGGAGCTTTTTCATAGCAGAAATACACTCGGAGATTTGCCATTGCCTGCCGAAGGGCGACCGCTATTAGAAACAAGTTTTTCTTAATTTTGGTGATTTCACCGAGATTCGAAGCGACGTTCTCTCTGTGAATTCCGAATGGTAGTCGCGCTCCAACCCATTCGGCTACGGCGGCCGCATTGGCTGGTTAATATTACGCTTTGGGAGTTCCATCATATCCGTTAGTTCTTTAATCTTAGCACTGATGCTGCGATTGAGCTCTTCTGTTGTGACCTCCTTTGCGACACTGCTGTACTGCATGCATGGTGACGCAGATGTGGTTCGGCCAATCAACGCAGATGAATGAGGTGACCTCGAGCTCCTTTGAAAGGGGTTTTTTACCAGCTCCCCGCTGCTGTTACTGCCGTCTGCAGTCTCTTTTGGTAGATCCAATGATGGATTGATTGTTGCTATTTGAGCTTCTTCTAGGATATTTATATTTTGATTGCTTGAATTCATGGTTGTTGGGCCCCAACTCGTAAGCCGTTATCCCTATCCCGGTGCGTAGTCACTTATTCCTATGGAGCGTTCTTAGAGATTTACCATAGTTTTAACGGGATGGGGGCGGCTGCACTATTAACCTGAATGCAATTTCAGTTAGATTTCACTCTGCTTACTAAAGAGACAGAATACTTCCTGACGGCCGACTCGTGGCAGTATTTTCCACTGCATCGTAATTAAGACCTTACTGGGCTTGGTCTTAATGTCACTATGAAACAGCCGCCACTTACCTGGGGTACAGACGCTGACCAGGTAGCCGCTAACTGTCGTCTCTCCTCTTTGTATTGCTCACCATGCATGGTGAGGTAGACACTCACTTAATAAGGCAATGTCTATTCACCTTTGACATAGTAACGTTATCAGAATGGCTTGTTTTTAAACCGCATCCTTCCTTTCTGCTGCTCATTGTCGGGGATTGTTTATTTGTTTAAAATTTATTCACAACTAACCTGTTACTACAGGTCTTCCGGCTATCCACAACCTGCCGACTCCCACGGTAGCTTAGAGCCCAGCTTAGTCGCCTGTTTTCGAAGGGATCTGACTCCGTGTCCGGTTTCAAACGGTAGGTTCCTGCGTTTGTGGAGCATGCAACATCAAGACGGACGCCATAAATAGGAAAAAGGGCTCGGTCAAATATCTAACAGAAGTGTACGCGCTTATTATTTATTATTATTTTTATTTGAAACCTCGCTAGATCCGAGCGGGTAAATCCTTCGTTCAAATTCCCTCAAGGGAAGACTGGGCGGGAAGCAGCATTTGAGGACAGATCCTACCCAGTGGGCGCGAGCTCTTGTTGGGCTTCTAAGCCGAACCATCTCACAGCATTCGAATTTTGTGCGTATCCTTTGCGGACATCAGGTATCTACGGGGTGAAACTTCGTGCCCTTTCTTCAGCATCTGTCCGGAGGTTGAGGTGGAATCATCTAAGCAATTTCTTTTCAGCTATTTTGCACCCGCTGGGTCTTAATCTCAAGGCATATTGGTTCTGCTCTAACTTTTGTGCTCCACTTGATGAATTTCATCAGTGGTATAAAGCGGTTAACACAACCGTATGCAGTTATGGTTCGGTCTTCTCTATAACACCTCTCTTCTATTCGTTAATTCTAGTCTTTCTCTCTATTATCCTCACAATGGTGCCGCAAAGTATGAGATTTTGATTTTTCGTGCAAGTGGATCCTCACATAGACAACCATGTAATTTAATCTAACCTCCTTTATTTGGTCAGACCTTCAATCTCAAAGCTTAGATATTCTATTTTCTTTCTCCTAAACATTGCGAGGACTTCTTTGTGGAACATTAAAGCCTATCTGCTCAAGTAGAACTGATAACAGTTTATATGTATGCGGAATAGAAAACTCAGTTGCATTGCGTCAAATGAACCCCAGAACCGATAAGATTTTGAAAGAATAAAGCTAATGTGACCACAGAAGGAAACTTTCGTATCGAATAAAACTCCAAGATCGTTAAACTGCGTTAAACTTTCTAGTTTATTATTAGAAATGGTGTAGAGTGTGTTAAAAACCGACCTCATACACAATTGATGAAGATGGCGCAAGAAGAGTTGAAGGTTCTGCGCATCCACTGAGCCCTGATGAAAAATGATGATGATAGATGAAAAAATTTTTAAATTATCCGCGATGAGCAAAAAATTAGAAAAAAGTAAAACAATGGCTTATGTCATTGATAAAAATGACAAAAAGAAGTGGGCTTAAGATGCTCCCTGGGAGGACACCTGAAACAGCTACAAAGTGGCTCGATAGAACTCCATCGATTTGACCGTCCACGCACTGCCCGTCAAATATGACTTAAGCCATTGCAGAAAGGTGGAGTGAAAGCCCAAGCAAGCTAACTTGTTTACTAGAATCTCGTGCGATACTTTTTCAAATACCTTAGAGAAGGCAGTGTAAACGCAATCAACTTGGAGTCCTTTGGAAAATGATGAGAGTTCACAAAAAATAGCAAGATTAGTAGCTGTAGGGCGGTCAGTTATAAAACCCTGATGGTTAGGGTAAATTAAAGACTTCACCGCAAAATAAATTTTCTCCTTTACAATGCATTCAAACAGTTTAGCGACGTTTGATAGCTTGGAAATCAGCCTATAATTGCGAACATAATTTTTTATTCCGCTTTTAAAAAGCTTTTCTTCTAAATGCTTGAAGTTTTTTTACTTTGTCTGCGATGGAATCATGAAAAATTATCTTTTTCCTCCGAATCTTGCAGCTCGCAATGCTAATCGGTCTCTCAAGAGAGAATCCTTCGTATAAGCCACATTTTTAGACAATTTATTTGTGAACTCTGGGCCTCACGTCCTCCATATGCCACCAAGCGTTTGCTCTACTATTGCACGCTTGCGTATCTTTAAGCAGATTCGGGACACTCTGGTCTTCAAGGAAACGAAATTGCCGATGAATTAGCTAACCTTAGATCATTGGGCCAGAGCCAATAATCGGAATCAGTTCCGTAGGAAACATGAATTGGATCAGCGATTATGTAGGCAATCTACATAAAGAGCGATGGTCCGGTCTAGAACGCTGCAGAGCTGCAAAGTGTTTTGTGACAAGTCCGAACAGAAAACTGTCAAAATTTTTACTAAAACTTGGAAGGAAAGACTTTTGGTTGATGGTCGGTATTATTACAGGACACAACCCATGGGGTCAGCATTGGAATCATTGAGAACCCGATGTGCCTGTCTTGCTTGGAGAAGGCGGATAGCACTGAGCACTTTCTCTGTGAGTGTGCTGCCTTTGCTAGAGCAAGGCTACGAATTTTGGGTTCCGTTGTCGTGAGAATGAGTAATATTCGTTCTCTAAAACTGGAGGATATTTACAGATTTACCAAAGAATCTGGAAAATTCTCACAGGACCAACTATCTATATCTCTGTCTCCATTCTTTCCTATCTCTTTCTCTCATACTTTTCCCCTTCCCTCCTTGACTATCTACCCTCTTTCCAGAACTCTAAATACAATGGGTTTTCAGCCTGAGTATTTTAGGAGCCACCAAATCTCCTGGTGCTCCTTGGCTCAACCTTTTCAAATTTCAATTTCAATTTCAATCTTTAAGCAGAATTAGCTTATTAATTGATCTTCTCTGCTCGCAAATAATGTGTCAAGCCATCTGGGTGCCTTAGTTACCAGGTTCATCCTTTTTGAAACCAAAAATCACGTCGTTGAATTTTAACAAAGTAGCCTTTCTTGCATAAAGATATCTTCAAATCTGGGCTTTCGCCATACATCAACTATAAATATCAGCCGATTTGGCAGGCTTGATGAGTTCGCGCACCTATCGAGTCAGATTTATATCCGCGGAAAGACTGTCACGTCAATTCAATTCGCAACAATTTGAGGAGTATTTCAAAATTAGTTTCGGCTTTCATATGTGTAGGCCGATACTCTAGCTCTGAAGAGTTATCTTAGCAAGATCAAGCAAATTTAGCAAGTTCAAAGGGATTTAATGATTTTAATCGTTTTTCATTTCCCTCGTCGCTCACTTATTTGAGATACCTTTCAAATTAGATACTCGTTTCGTGTATTCTCTCCTCGATACCAGACTTCGTAAAACTCACAGCAGGCAAAGAACTTGAACTCAAAATAGAAGTTTCTGTACCACTCTCAAATGACCTCTCATTGTTAAATTCAAACTGATAATAATAATTAAAATAATAATAATAATAATTGGCGCTTACACTCTTTGTTGGGTGTTTGGCCGAGCTCCTCTTCCTATTTGCGGTGTGCGTCCTGATGTTTTTCTACAAATGGATGGAAAGTTTTAAGCCTCGGACTCCGAATGGCAGATGGTTTTTTATGAGCCGAAAGGCGACCGCTATTACAAAAAGAGGTTCGAATAGTAGTCGCGCAAAAATTTACAATTACTGATTGGAATTATGGATTATAAATTTATCTATCCTTGGACTCCTCATGAATATCAAAAGGCTGTTTAACTACAGACACTCGCTTCTCTTCAACTGACACGTGGACGATAGGAGGCGGGTAAAATCGATTTCGGTGATACTCATGATCCTCAGTATGGCTCTACTTCTTAGATAGATAGATTCATTGGAGGTTTGTACTTCGTCTTCATAGTCTTTTGTGCTCCTTACTTATCACAGTACCTCATCTTTACCCAGTTCCTTTATCAAACTAAAGATGGAGCTGAGTTGGACTGTGCGTATGTGCCTTTCTACTGGCTGCAATTGGCCGGTATGTCTCAACCATCTTTACTCTAGAGCTTTGTATTCAAGGAGGAGTTGCATTGGAGCTTTCTTACAATGGAGAAGTAAGCCTCATATTTGGAAGCACTTCCAAAGCTACTTGAGTTCCTCTCATCACGTGTAGATTCAACTAGGAGATAGTGATTCCTGTTTTCTAAGGAGTTTTACTGAGTGGGATTTAAGCATTCACATGAATTTCAAAAGCCGCCAAAGAAATATCAATGAACAGAGCTTGAAATGGATGCAGCTTCGAATAATTTCTATACGTAGTGCATGTATGAGTTTATAGGGAGATGGCTAAGTTATGTTCCGAGCTAATCGCTTTGTTTCCATGGCTGTAAATCAGCCCACTCCAGATTGCGAAGACTATGTTTTACGCTCGTGTCTCGATCGTTATCCGATATCCCATCTTGCTGGATTAACATTGGTAGTTCTAAGCATTTTCAGAACTTTGCCAATTCATCATACACCCAAGTCAATATTCTAGTTCTGATGTATTCAATATTCAGTACTTCCATTTATTTATTTCCAGCATGAAATGTAAAACGTATAGGACTTGAATTTTACCAGTTTTTTATATCATCAACGATTAAATACCAAAAACTTTTCACCATTCCTTGCAGGTTTCGCCCACCATCTCGTCGGCATGCATAGCCACTTACATGCGCCCGATTGGCGTGCCTTGAGCGCCGTTGGCAACCCAGCAGCCTTAGTTCGACCTGGTTTTCCACACGGCGCACCCTTCTTCCATCATCAACATCCTGCTTTCCAGGCACACAGCATCGCTGGCAGCTTAGATCGTCATGGACTGCGCTCTTTAAATGGTTTGTGATCTACAATTTCCAAAAGCTAATATTTTTTGTAAAATTTCTCTTACTCTCTTCTTTTTTCAGATTCTCATCATCACCTGACACAGTTGCGTCAATTATCAACGGTGGGAGCAGCGCATAGCACCACCAGCCCGGAGGGTTCGCCCACAACCACTACCACCAACTTAGGCGAACGACCGATGCTCACCACCTCCCCGCCTCTAACCACAACGAACAGTGATAATGATAATAACAACAACATAGATACAGGTTTCGAAAGTGATAGTATTTCGGTGACGGGTTCGCCAAGAAAAACTTCTTCGTTGCACGAAGACGACGATGGTCGCAGTACTTCACCACCCTCGAACAGTGGCTCGGCCAGTGGAGGCGGCGGTGGTGGTGGTGGCAGTGGTGCATTTACATCACTAATACAACGAAATTCGACGACACTGCGTAAAAATGAGTTCTTCAATGGCTTCGCATCACAATTCTCGCCAACAGCGAACAATTTCAATCCTGCCTTAGCAGCTCAGCTTTTCCTGCAGAATCCGCTCTTGCCACAGCCCAGTCAATGGCTATATACACAGCTTTATGGTAACTACAGTGACTTTCCTTGGTTTAGGAGCAACGTGGCAGGTGATGTCTTAGCGCAGCCGGTAGCCGGTGTGCCGCAAGCTGAACTGCCGGATGCAAATAGCCTGCCGGCGGCGGCGGTGGCGGCTGTGGATGCGGGTACTAACGGTGTCAATTTGGTAAAGCGTTGCGTAACGCTAATCTCTCATTCGCCGGATGTGGAAAATGCTAATCCGAATGCCTCGCCGCCAGTCACATCAACGCGGCGTTCACCATCGCCAGTGGAGACTATCGATCTGGACGATGTGAGTACGACATCACGCACTGAGCTGGAACGCGGTGGTTATGGGCCAATACGTTGCCGCACTCCAAAGTCAGCGGATGTGTGGCGCCCCTACTAGCGGCTGCGTAACGCCATGGTGACGGCGTTGGGCTTAAAAGTGCTGGCGGAACAGAGCGAAGCAGACGATGATGAGCTGGAGCTTGACGTAAAGCAATTGGATTAGGAGGGTAGCGTGGACGCGCTCTGATGTTGGAGCAAGCGAAGCACAGTTTCGTTTATTGTGTAGCGAATTTTAGATGACGCCAAAACGCAGTGACAGTGAAAGGTTTTAAAGTAGTTTTATGTAAAATAAGTAATTCTATGCTAAATGTGCTCTCGTGGGCGGAGGAAAATGTACTGTTTTGTAAAACGAAGAAAATCACATATCGAATTTATAAAAGAAAAATGTGTAAACAATTTAAAAAATGTACTTACATCGCAATTAATATTAAAAACATAATCAAAATTTCATTCTAATTGTAATTGTAAACATCTATAAGTATATTGTAAGCACGGGCACTCATACATACACACATGCATGCATGTGAAGTTATAAAACTTACACACATATACACACGTATGCATCTATGTGTGTATGTATGTGCGTGAGACATGTAAATATTTGAAATTATATGAAATTCAGAGGAATTCGGTTTTGAAGTTGATTCAAAAATACCTTCAATATGAAATTTCGAAGAGAAAAATGTGAATATTAGTCTAGAATGTTCTGTTGATATTTATAAAACCAAAAGGCGAAAGCAGTGAGAAAAATATTATCAAATAAATATATATACTTCCAAACATCCCAGTTCAAAAGAAAGAATGCATGTTTTTTTATACCACCACAAAAAGAATTAAACTTAACTAAAGCAAAAAGTAGAAGAATGGCCGAGTGAAAGCCAGTACCAAATGGCCTCGAACAGTGGCCTAAATGTTAACCCAAGAAGAACGCAATTAATGTTGTTTAAAACCAAAAGTAATATTCCTCAGTTTAGACTTCCATCAGTCAATAGGCTTCGACCTCCACTTACAGACAAAGCGAAATATCTAAGAGTAGTTCTAAAGGAATGTTCAATTTTAAGGGCCGATGTTGAATGTGAACCACATCTAAACGTCAAGTTTTTTTCTGCATTTCATTTAACATTCTTCAATTTCAGACTAACTCAATTTGAACTATGGAAAGATACACAATCGAGCAACGCGTTAAAGTTATTCAGGCTTATTATGAAAACGGGCGTTCAAATCGTCGTGAAGAAAATCATCTTCGGTGATGAGGCACATTTTCACCTCAGTGGATTCGTCAATAAGCAGAATTGCCGCATTTGGGCGAATGATTATCCAAGAGTGATTGCCGAAAAACCAATGCACACACAAAGAGTGACTGTTTGGTGCGGTTTATGGGCCGGCTGCATCATTGGGCCGTATTTTTTCCAAAATGAGGCCGGTCAAGCAGTTACTGTGAATAGTGTTCGCTATGGTGAGATGATAACGAACTTTTTATGGCCCGAATTGGAAGATATGGATGTGGACGATATGTGGTTTCTACAGGGCGGTGCCACTTGTCACACAGCTAACGAAACAATGGCTCTTTTGGGCGAAAGATTTGATGGCCGAATAATCTCACGTCGCGGCGATGTCAATTGGCCGCCAAGATTATCTTATTTGACACCGTTGGACTTCTTTCCTTGTACGTCGATAAGCCAGCAACAACTGAAGAGCTAAAGGATGAGATAATTCAGCACATTAACGGCATAGAACTTCAATTATGCCTCAGCGTCATCGAAAATTTGGACCATCAGATGGAGGTGTGCGGGCGAGACCGCGGCGGCTATTTGGCCAATATTTTGCTCCATATATAATTGAGCCATACTAATATTATCATAATAAAGAGAAATGATAAAAATTTCTTAAAATACTTGTATTTTATTCAAAATCAACACCGGCCCTTGAAACTTAACCACTCTTTAGATCCGAAGTTTAACTGGCAGCACAACATTTTTACCGAAGACTTTTATTTAAACGAAGAACAATAATTATATCAATAAGTTAATCAATTATATATTCGCCGTTGCTGTTTACAACCTCTTTCCACCTCTCGACCAATTTGTTGATGCTATTCCGCCAAAAATCGCCTGGTCTGCTGTCAAAGAAGTTGTTGAGCCAATTTTTAAGCACCTCTTTAAAATCGAAGTTAATGGTTTGATAGGGAGCGGAAAAGTTGGTAATCGGTCGGTGCAAGGTGCGAAGAATACGGCAGATGCTGAAGGACCTCCCATTCGAGCTCTTGGTGTACGGCTTTGATGAATTGTGCAACATGGGGCCTGGCGTTGTCGTGAACGAGTATGGTTTGAACATGTCAATTGGGTCTTTTCAGCCGAATAGCCTCATTCATGCGGTGTAGTTGGACAATGGATCTTCTTCCCCGCTATGGTGTATCTTCGGGAGCCACACACTCCCTTCTTTGCTTCATATTGATGTATAGGAACCATTTCTCATCTTCCTTGTGACGATTCGATACAAAAGGCGGTATTTATGAGCCGCGTGTTGTTTGATGGCGGGCGAGATGCAGGCTTCCAATTTTTCGGTAAATCCCATTGAATGAAGGTGATTGAGAATCGTACAACAAAAGATGTAGGAGCTGCAATCAAGAAGAATCTAAAGAAATTGTTTTTCACTATCTGTGTGAGTGGTCAAGTCTGGGCGCTCTGCGACATAGAATGCTGGGGAAGTTTTCTATGGGCAACTTGAAAGTAATGGCAGAAATGCAAATAGGCGACATAGGCAGATTCATAGTAAAATTAAGATGGTTCGACTAATCAAAAGTAGTGGTACTACAGGTGGTGTATCAAAATGGCATCTAACTGGGTCTGGGCTGTGTCCCTCAGAGAGCACCTCCACCATCACCACCAGCTTACCCTCATCCTTGGAGATCATGGATGTTGTAAAGCATACCTTCATCGGTTTGGGCATGAAGAGACACCAGGAGAGAGGACGGAGAGCATGTTCTTTTCGTGTGCCTTCGTTTCAGAAGACTTAAGGAAACACTAGAAGATAATCTCGGCTGTAGCCTCGAGTCCAAAAATCTAATGCCACTGATGCAGAAGTGGTGCAGCAACTCTGTACAGCAGGCTAGGCGTAGATTCGAACCCCAAGAAAGCGTGTAAGCCAGCAACTGCGAAAATGCAGGCAAATTAACGATACCAGACTTGGATATTTACCTTTTAAGGTGTAGACAGAGACACGGCGTATGGAAGCGTATCTTCAAATGATTTATACAGCAGGTCAGGATAGTAACAGATGATGGGTCTAGTGCTTGAACCGCCCCCCGAAGAAACATTCTTGACGATAGTATCGGGTGCATCGGTGCTTTGGCGGTAGGAGGTTTAGTTACAGTTAAAGTCCGGGTTAGGCTTTCGATGCTTCCTTTTTGTAAAACAGAAAAAAACTAGAAGTAAACAAGGACCGAACAATTTTACTCAATCTCCGCCGGAGTCTAACCAAGACGGCACAGAACGTTTTAAAGGGTCAGAGTAATAAACAAGCAATGATTTTTTTTAAATTCAGTATTTTTATTCATAAAAAATCAAAATAAGGAAGATACAGTCACTCACACCTTATTTGATACATTTACGATTTATTTTAAATTTTCTATATTTCATAATATTTTGGGATCGAAAAATGAATGCAGATATTTTATTTATTTTGTTTCTATTTAATTTCTTCGTACTCCCATAAAAAAGTGTAAGGTAGTTTTGGAGGATTTCAAAAAAGGAATATCGTGTAGTGAAGTAGCTGAAGTTGTACATTTAAGTGCGTCAACAGTTCAGCACATTATTGAATGCTTTATGCATGAAAATCGTGTGGTTAGTCAAGGGCGGCAGGCTCCAAATAGATCTTCCATAGAGAAAGAGTGTCAACGATTAGCGCGCCAAGTGAAGAAAAATCAAGCAACGGGCGCTATAAAGTTACCTAAAATGGCTAAAAAGGATTTAGGTACGACTTGCCATCCAGAAACTGTTCGAAGAGTACTGAGGGAAGAAAATTTCAATGGCAGAAAAGTCCGTAAAAACCTCTCGTAAGTGCAAGGAATAGAAGTAAGAGATTACAGTTTGCGCGTGACTATCTAAATACGACCGCAGCATTTTGGAGGACTGTACTTTTTGTAGATGATTTATTCAGATCAGGCGGCAGATCCACGAGGCCAATATGGAGCTCAAACCCCAAGATTTGCGATATACTATAATATACGGTGGTGACAACGTGATGGGCTGGGCTTGCATGTCATTCAATGGAGTTGGAAATTTGACTTTGATCGAAGCAACTTTTGCAAGAAAATTTGGTTCAAAGCGCTGGGAAATAACAAATTGAAGATTATTTCCGCTTTTATCGACAAGACATCGACCCCAAGTCACAATAATTCAAAGCACAAGTCACAAAATGATTCAATGTATATATATATAAATGCCCCATATTGTTGATACTCGCACAATCACCGGATTTAAACGTCTTCGAAAATTTGTGGTCGGTTTTGAAGACAAATATAAGAGAATATGATATCCATAACCAATTTGATCTCAAAAAGGCGATACTTGAAGAGTGGAACCAAATTAGTCCAGAATATACAAAAATATTGATTGACTCTATGGCACGTAGATTTCAAGCTGTAATTGTTAATAAAGGATACCCAAAAAAGTACTAATCTTTTTTTTTTAATTTTAAAATTTTAAAAATTATAAATAAATAGTAGCTCGTTTTTAAGTTGCATCTTTTAAGTTGCGCCGTGACTTCTTTTTTTGTTTTTGTGTTTGCATTATAATGAAGTGAGTGGACACCTTTTTTCTGTTGGCGGACTGAATTTTCTGTTACTTTATGCAAAGAGTGCCAACCACAAATTTCATGCTTCTCGTTTAGTTTTAAGAAGTTGTTATTTCCAAGCAACGGAAGGGCTCTGTTCATTTGTGGCGCAAAATATCATATAATATTTTGCTAAAAATAAAGGTAGAAGTAATATTTTTTATGGCTGCGTCTGCTGATGGACGAAATAGTGGGTCGCCAGAGATAAGGCAGCAAAGTTAAGGGGTTAGTCTACTTTGTCACTTTAAAATTTTTCAATTTTTTTTTTTGCATAATTTGAAAGTATATATATCCAGAAATATTGTGTAAAAATTTTAAGAAAATCCGAGCACTCTAACTATTTTTTTTTTACCTGAACATCAGTACCTTATTTCGTCTACCTGCGCGTATAGCGTGCATCGATGAACTTTAAACGCGTTTTTCTCAAAACAACGTTTTCAAAATCTAGCTCCACTGTATCTCAAAAACTAATCAACCGATTTTCATAAAATTTGGATCACCTATTCTAGACATAATTTGCACCAAATTGACGCTCGGGGGTTTTGAAATTTTAAATTTTTACTATATATTTTTTTTAAATATGCGAAAAAAAAAACCGTTCTATCAAAAATTTTCCATTTTTATCAGCCATTTTTTTTGTCTTTATTAAAACCTAATATCCGAGGGTCATTTTGTAGCCAGTATCTTACTGAATCTGAAACATTTTGATTTTTTTGTTTCAGACAAGCCGTTCTTGAGTTCTGATGGAGCTGCCTCACCAACCCATGTTTGAGACGTTACGCTTCACTGCTATTTTTTTACTAAAAATACTATAAAATTGAATAAAAAAAAATTTATTTCTGAATTTTAAGACTTTATTTAATAAATCAAACAAATTTTATATTACTATCATTTATAGTTTTCTCAAAAAAAAAATCACGAATATAGCCTTTTTTTCGAGTCTCCAAAGTAGACTGACCCCTTAACTGACGAAAACAGTTCGTTTTTACGTTAATGGAAAAGCGTCGAGATGTACATATTTAAAATTTTTTGTTTCAAAGTAATTAAATAAAATGAATAAATAAAATAAATAAAGTAAATGATAAAAGCGATTTTTAAAATCTTCAAAACCTCTTATTTTCTTTTCATTGTTCATTATAGTCAAATTCAACCACACTTTGCTGAATACATTTTGCTTTTTAATATGTAACTCCCTTGAAAACTGGGTATTGGTTTATGGGGTTAGGGGTAGTCAAAGACCCGAAAAAAATGATAATTTTCAATAACTTTTTTTGCTAGTAAATTGTTTTACTTTACAGAAATAAAAACATTTACAAAAAAAAATAATAATAATTGTAAAAGTTATTGCTGTTTGTGTGGATCCCGCAGCTCCAGAAGTCCCTTGCAGGGATCATCAGAAGTCCTTGGAGATTCATCTAAAATCAATCGGACAAGAGAAATTAGTTTTATTAATTTATTAAATTAACAATATGACAGCCTCAGGAAATATTTTTCATATTTTCGAGAAAAAAACTGAGAATTGATCGTTAAAACTAAATCGAAGTTTTTGAAAAAAAAGAAAATCCTTCGATCAGGTATGAAGCAAAAGCAGTATACATTTTATTTAAATCTATCAAGCCGTAGGAAAGGCTGCAGAAATGCCACTAGCAAGGACATCGAGCAACTCTAACATAAGTACGTTGACAGTTAAGCGGCAATAAACTCATATAAAATTTCATCTAAAAACGTTCTTAGGACCAAGGAAGCCATAGAGAAACTAGCCGCAGACAGACGGTTACACATTTATTGGGTACCCGGACATAAGGGCATTGCAGAAAACGAAATTGTAGATGAGATCGCCAAAAGCGCTGTTTACATCCAACTCCAACAAGAAAACGAAACCTTTAAATACGATCTACCATGGCATCGTTGCGGACATGAAAACACGGATAGACAGGAGGTTGAACAAGCTAGCCACTCGAAAAACCGTGAAAATCATGTGTAAATAGAACGCAGATAAGTAGTAAGAGAAGGGTTAAGCTCCAACTGGTACCACTAAGGACCAATAGGTCTATGTGATAGCTTTCCGCCAGTCAGGTCAACCTAACCTAACCTAATCTCCCAAGCGGTTTTTAAGTTACAGTGATCACCACGTCAAAAAACATAGTTTTGAGAAAAACGCATTTAAAGTTTTGCTACCGATTTATGTAAAATTATACGAATTATTTAATTACTTAAACTGCCTTATCTTCTCCTGGGCCATATAATAGTTCTTCAGCCGTCATAGCAGCTTACGGAAAGCGCAAATCTCTTATTCTATCGCTCTTGGGTAGCAAGCACTCGACGAACGTCAGTGCGACGAGAAAGTTGTATGAGAACAGGCCTTATGGCTCTGTGGAAACAAACTTCTTCTTCTCTTCTCAGCAATCCAGCTCCTGGTAAATCGGTGATTCATTCACAACCTTGCGCCCATCTATCTCTATCTCTATCTCTATCTCTATCTCTATCTCTATCTCTATCTCTATCTCTATCTCTATCTCTATCTCTATCTCTATCTCTATCTCTATCTCTATCTCTATCTCTATCTCTATCTCTATCTCTATCTCTATCTCTATCTCTATCTCTATCTCTATCTCTATCTCTATCTCTATCTCTATCTCTATCTCTATCTCTATCTCTATCTCTATCTCTATCTCTATCTCTATCTCTATCTCTATCTCTATCTCTATCTCTATCTCTATATCTATATCTATCTCTATCTCTATCTCTATCTCTATCTCTATCTCTATCTCTATCTCTATCTCTATCTCTATCTCTATCTCTATCTCTATCTCTATCTCTATCTCTATCTCTATTTCTATCTCTATCTCTATCTCTATCTCTATCTCTATCTCTATCTCTATCTCCATCTCTATCTCTATCTCTATCTCTATCTCCATCTCTATCTCTATCTCTATCTCTATCTCTATCTCTATCTCTATCTCTATCTCTATCTCTATCTCTATCTCTATCTCTATCTCTATCTCTATCTCTGTCTCTATCTCTATCTCTATCTCTATCTCTATCTCTATCTCTATCTCTATCTCTATCTCTATCTCTATCTCTATCTCTACCTCTATCTCCATCTCCATCTCTATCTCTATCTCCATCTCTATCTCCATCTCTATCTCCATCTCTTTCTCTATTTAAGGCTACCTTCTTCCATCTCCGCACGTTTAGCTTTACGAGGTCAGCTTCCACTTCTTCGAGCCATATCTTTCTGGGGCGTCCTCTTCTTCGGCCTCCAACGGGCGTTGTAATTCAACGGTCTTTTGAGTTCTTCTCTCCTTGGGAATTCTAAGAACGTGTCCGAGCCAGCCGAGCTTACCCTCTGAGATTATCTAAATAGACTATTAGCACAATTTCTCGGATCTCACTCTGGTTATTGAAGCTAACTGGAGGTTATGCAGGTTCTAAACGCCAAATTTAGACCTCTTTGTTTTTGATTTTCGTTTAATTTTGTATTTTTGACTTTCAAGTTATTCATTTTATGGTAAGCTAACAAATATTATGCTCATGAGACGCCGTATAGTACGAAGGCTTCTGCGCTGGTATTACTCAATAAAATGAAGCGAGCCTCGTACATATTTCTTATTTTAATGAGTATAATTCTTCTCTTCATCTTCATTTCCGCTCCAATTTTAAGTCAATCCCAATATGTGAACATCCAATTAAAATAAATGCAAATACTTTGGAATTCACAAAAAGGGGTTGCGGGGGACTTAGACGCACCTAAACTGCTAATGTAAATAAGCGAAAAAGGTAAAATCATCCACAAAATCCGGTGCTTTTCTATACCGTCATCACTCACACACGCATACGCACACACACACACACATACTCGCATAAGTATTTTACATTTCCTCCTTTTAATGCTATGCACGCATCCTTTTTGGGTGCTCACATAAAAGATAAGAAGAATTTTATCTAGCGTTGAAAATTTTGAAAACAAATGACATGAAATTAACTTGACTTATGAGCTGGAACTGACGAGCAGCTGAGGCCATGTGTCCTGCACATATACATATGTATATATGAATGTATCTATGAACATGTATGCCTGCACATGTGAGGGTGGTGATGTGCGGTGCTTGTGGCAGGACATTAGGAATGAAATTAACATACTAAGCACACACGCAGTGGCGGCGGCGGCGGGACGAGCAGGCGAACAGCCGAGCAACAAGCCATATTGTCGCTTTGTGCGGTGACAGAAATTTAATTTCAAGTATGTCACTAACTTTGTATCGAGTCAAAGTACGCTTATGAAGAAAGTAGCATCGAAAGAAGCGAGAGATTTCTAACGAAATCAACACTTTGCTCGAAACTTATTTGGCTTGGCGATGCGACCGGGCCGTTTGGTCTGGTTAGTGGCGACTGAATGCTCGAGTTCACTGTCTGCTGACACATAACGATTTCACCTTTGACACCGGCCACCAGCATGCACACCACACATACATACATGACTATACTTCACCTTTACCACCGCACAAACACCAACAGTCACCGATGTAAGTATGTAAATGTAAGTAAAAACAAATCAGCTTCAAAGCGTTGGCAGTAGGTGGTTTGCTGGTTTGTTGTTGGTAGCCATGTCCTGCATAAGGATACAAACGCATTGTATTGGTGTTGCTTGGAAATTTTAGTTACTTTGGCTAACCAAGCAAAAATGTTCATTATTATAAAGGATTTCTAGTCGTTTATTTAATTGGGTTGCTTGGTTGGTTTGGTTGCATGACTGGTCGGTCGGTCGGTCGGTCGATCGGTTGGACGGTCGGACGGTAGGTTGGTTGGTTGGTTGGATTGGCGATTGCTTGGTGTGATGGTTGGTGGCTGGTGGTTGGCTCGCAGCCGCTGCTTCGGCCACAATAAGCCAAACCTCAAGTTGCCACTGACAACGTGTCCTTTGTCGCCACTCTTAAGGTTGACTTGAAAGTTGCTTAATAATAAATTTGTATGCGTTGATAAATATTTATAAGTACTCGCAACTGTATGACTTCATACCGAATAGGTGTGCCAGTTGCCTTGGATAAGCGTCTGCATGCAGGGCAGGTACAATCGGTAAGCCAAGCGTTATTGAAGATGAGGCAAGTTAAGTGTGCGTGTGTGTGTGTGTGTGCGCCTTCTACATTCAAACATAAATTGGGGTTCTTTGCAATAACTTCAAGATCAAAAACCATAGAGCGAACTACGCCAAAGACATACCAACCGACACATTTCTCTACAAGTCTGATGAACTTCCTCTCTCTGACACCTCCTCTGAAATAATCATTTGCGCATAGGGCAACTCTGGTTACAGTTGGCATTTGTTCATAATTTAAAGGTATTTCTTTCAACTTCTGCCCGTCGTTGCCACGTCTCGCCGCTTGCCACTTCTTCGAATGCACTTCTACTTTTGTGGTGCGCTTGCTGAATTTCTTCATTTATTATATCAGCAAAATGTATGTATGTATGTATGTATGTATGTATGTCTCTGTGCATATTCCTTTTCTTTAGATGACAGTTGCTTAATAAACTGTGGAAGGCACTCAAGCCGACTATTGAGTTGACTGTGCCGTCAGTTGGTTGGTTGCTGCTGGAAAATCGATTGTTCCTTGCCGTCTTGGTGACACATTTGAGGTGAGGTAGCGAAGCACATACAGACACATGCAGGGCCTTCTCATCTAGTGTTTTGAACTATAGATTTTTTTTACTGCAACATCCGCTTTGCTTTAGAAATGCAGTTGGTAATTAGAAATTTAAAAAGTAGTTTGCTTTTTGCTTGAAAAATTTGTGGAAATATTAAAATCGAATATTGAAAATCGAAATTCAAATAATTAGCTGTTATTGGGATGTTAATTGACTACTCAGAAGTTACTATTTTACTCCATTAGACTACTTTTGGAAGGGCGTTGTTTAGAATAAATGTTACCCCAACCATCCGGAGATATCATTGATGAAACCGAAACTGCCACAGCTGGTGAGATAAGTGCTGAAGCTCGCAAAAATGTACTGAAAATTTGTACCGACTAAATCGAATGCTGTAAGGCCTGTTATTAATACATAAAATTGTATTTCATGCTCATTGGCAAGTTTAATACACATACATACGATGTGTGTTCAAAAAGTATCGCGAATTTTGCGTTTTTTCAAAAATAATTTATTTATGCATTAATATCTATTTTGTCCCCTTCAAAGTAATCCCCATGAGATATTATGCACTTGTGCCAACGTTTTTTCCAATCTTCGAAGCTCTTCAAAAAATCATTTTTTTTAATTTGTTCAGCTCCTCCTTCGATGCCGTCTTTATCTCGTCAATCGTAGCGTAGCGTCGTCCTTTCATGGGCCTCTTCAGTTTCGGGAACAAGAAAAAGTCACAGGGGGCCACATCTGGGAAATACGGTGGCTGAGACATCATTAGTGTGTTGTTTTTGGCCAAAAAGTCACGCACAAGCAACGATGTGTGAGCAGGGGCGTTATGATGGTCTTCCACAAATCCGGGCGTTTCTGGCGGATTGCGGATTGCTTCATGCAAATTGCGCATAACTTGCAGGTAATATTTCTTATTGACCGTTTTACTCTGTGGCAAGAACTCATGATGCACAACGTCCTTGCAATCGAAGAAAACAGTAAGCAAAACTTTTACATTCGACCGAACTTGGCGCGCTTTTTTCGGTCTTGGTTCGTGCGGCAGCTTCCTTAGATATAATTCAAGGTGTTGTGGATTGCTGTTCCCTTCTGAAGCGTATTTATCTTCATATCCCATCTAGAGCGCTTTATAATTTAGATTTGTTCGGTATTGGCTTTATATGAACTCTGTGTGTAGAGTTTAAGCCCAACGTGAGAGCAAATGCCAACGATTAGTCCAGTCAACAAAACTTTTTTTAAACGCTTTTGAAGAGATCTTCTTCAGCGAGTGCTCCTTAATGGCCTCTATTGACTCAAAGCGTAATCCGGTGAATACCGTAGTTGTTCAATGATATTTGTCGAGTTTTCGGTCAAAAAAGTGTTGACAATATGAGCCTTGTGAGACGGTGCGTTATTTTGGTGCAAGATCCCTGAGTCTTCTTTCCACAAATTGGGCCGTTTCCTACGTACTTCCTTCCTTCTCTCTCAAACGTCGCATAACTTCCAAATAATATTCCTTATTTACCGTAGACCCACTTGGAATTAATTCCTAGTGCACAAAACCATGATAATCAAAAAAAAACGAGTGGCATGCCTTTCACTTTTGACTGACTTTGACGTAGTTTTTTGGGTTTTGGCTCATGTGGATAGTGCCATTCAGCCGCATGGTTGCATGTTGACTGGCTGGCATGTCAAACTCACGTACCCACGTCTCATCACTTGTTATGATGCGCTAGATAAACGTTGTCTTCGAATTCACTAGTCACTTGCTCAAGCGTGCCTTCAGCCACCTTCTTCCGATGCATTTTTGAAAGAAATTCAACTCTCTTAGAACGAGTCGAGCAGCCACGTGTCTCATGCCCAATTGATGGTGTCAAATGTTGCAAATTGATTCGTGAGACACGCTAAGGTCACGAGCTATCTCCCTCGAAGTTAAATGATGGTTTTCCAGCACCATTTCCTTGACTTTGTAGAAGTTAAAGACTTTGATGGGCGACCAGATCGGGGCAAATATTCCAGGACTTCTCGGCCCTCTTCAAAAGCTTTATACCACTCGTAGACCCGTGTTTTTGATAAAGCACACCCGCCAGAGGCTTTATACAACATTTTCAATGATTCTTTGAAATTATTTGGTCGATATTTTTATCCATAGTGAAAATCGCAGTGCATACCTGTGGTTGACTGATAAAATTTAGTGCCAAAAACAAGCTAATTCACGAGTCACGCTCAAACTCTGCGACACTATAGAGGACAGTTGTACCATCATTCCAGCAAACAAAAATTTAGACATTCAGAGATGTTCCTGGTATTTTTTTGTCGGAATGAATTACTATATGTTTTTATTATTTTATTGCATGCGCGGTATTCAAAGTTTGCTCTTTCGAGCAGCCAAAATTGAAAGTTGAGTTTGGCAAAAAAAATATATATTTTCACTATCAGCCCAGTGCATTGCACACACATACGCACTTCGATTAATTTCAAATACCTTTACGTATAATTTCAATAAATTTAAAGCTGATTAAGATAATTCTCTCGAGAGCTTTCAATGTAGAATTCCGATGAATTTACACTACCATCCAATTAAACCAGAAATTGTTTCAAAACCTGCTAACACTGATTTAGATTTATGTCATTATCAAGAGTGCTATTCTCCTGCGCACCGCGAACCTTGCGATCTTTGATACGTACAGAAAATTGAAGCAGCAGTAATTCATTATGTGGAGTGGAAGGTGCAACCATAAAGGTGCTAGTGACTATATAATGCATGCGCCTATATGTAGGCTAAGTACGCATGTGAATAACATTGTGCAAGCGTTCATTAGTGTGTGAAGGAATTTCGGAACAAAAACATACACACACTCTCGTGCACATGTGCGCACTTAAGCACATAAATACAGATGTGTGTAGGTATGTAAGTATTGCTTCCATCGAAATTCTCACACGCAATGAGATGCATCACTTGCAACGGTAGATCTGTTGCGGCATAAGCATCGAAGTTTACATGAGGAAGTTGTGGGGATGTACTTATGTATGTAGGTATGTGTGACGATATGAGGGAATTCATGGGTGTGTGACACTTTGCGCTAATTATGTCATCATTACGCAAAGTGCGTGCCTAATAAATTTAACGGTGAATATTACCATTACCAATACAAATGTCAAGAAGCAATGCGTGTATGTGTGTGTTTAAGTGTGAGTAGATGCCCTCATTGGAACATGAATATGCCTAAGTGTGCTTGTATTTAGTAGCGAAGCAGCACAAATTCTCAATGAAGTATTGTACAGTGTGTTAAATAACTACAGCACTGCCACTTATTGATAAGTTTTGACATTTTTTCTCATTTAATTGTAGTAGTTTTTATGAAAATATAAAGGGTGGTTAAGTTTCAAGACCCGGTGTTGATTTTGATTAAATTCCATTTTTTTTATGAAATTATTGTCATTTCTCTTTATTATAATAATATTGGTATGGCTCAATTACGTATGGAACAAAATATCGGCCAAATGACACATCCTTGCTTGTGTTAAATCAGCACACCTACATCTGATGGTCCAATTCGATGGCGCTGGGGCATAATTGAGGTTCTATGCCGTTAATGTGCCGAAGTATCTCATACTTTAGCTCTTGATTTGTTGCTGGCTTATCGACGTAAAACTTTTCTTTCAAATAACCCAAAGAAAGAAGTCCAACGGTAACGTTGACGTTTAGGTGTGGGTCAAATTCAACATCGGCCCTTGAAATTTAACCACCCTTTAGAACTGAAAGTTTCAAAATTTGTACAAAAAATAAAAAGCATTCAACAAAATTTTCCTCAAAATTTCCAACGACATAAATTCAAGTTTCAATTTGGTGTGAATTAACAAAAAAGTGATTAAAGTTTTAATTTTTTAATAAGAATTTTTAGAAAATTTTCAAGTATGCTGCTTTATAGCCTATTGGAGTTTGGTATTACAAATTGTTAAGCCGCTCGAAAATCATGTCGTTTTTTGGAAATTGTTTTTTTGATTTTTTTTTGTTTTGCTGGCGGTCTTGTGCATTTTTCCGTATCACGAGCGCTCAACATTTTTTTATAGGGCATCCGGTCAAAACATCAGCAAAACAAAAAAAAATTTAAAAAACCGATGTCGACTTTTAAGTCGCTACAAACTTGCATTTTATTATAACAAGAAATGATGGGCTATAAAGCTTGAAATTGTCTTTAAATTCTGATAAAAAGATTTGAAATTTTATAAAAGTGTTTTTTTTTTAATTCACACAAAACTGGAAACTTGGATTTATTTGATTGGAAATTTGGTTGAATGTTGTTTTTTTTTTTGGTTTTTGAGTGGGCAGATACCTGTAAACGGCCATATTTTTCCTGATTTTCTCAAAATTATTTAATATGAAGAAGTCAATATATTTTTTTCAAAATTGGCATACAGTTTATTTGTACATTAAAATAATATAAACATTTTTTTTTATTTTAATAATTTAAATTGGCGGATGTACACTCAATTCTTCCAGGAAAGTCGTCGCAGCGGGGCTTCTTAATCGTAACATTTACGAAAACTTGTTAATTAACATAGAAAGTAATATCATAAAAAAGATGTGTGCAAAATTTCAGGGAGATCGGTCAATAACTTTTCGAGTTATCGTGTACGCCAATTCGAAAAATATAGTTTCGAGAAAAACGCGTCTCAAGTTTGAATACAACGTAACTATACCTCTCCCAGCGCACGAACGCAAAGAATAGAGTCGTCACGGTTGACGATCTATAATAAAGGGTGGTTAAATTTTAAGGGCCGATGTTGAATGAAAACCACACCTAAACGTCAAATTTTTTCTGCATTTCATTTGACATTTTTCATTTTCAGATTGATTCAATTCGAACCGTCGAAAGATACACAATCGA
The DNA here is from genome assembly GCA_037575425.1 of Anastrepha fraterculus. Lineage (NCBI taxonomy): Eukaryota > Metazoa > Arthropoda > Insecta > Diptera > Tephritidae > Anastrepha > Anastrepha fraterculus. Next base: position 24,690 of record JAYXIM010020157.1, on the reverse strand, counting down.
GCAACTCGTTAAAGTTATTCAAGCTTATTATGAAAACGGGCGTTCAAATCAAAATGCATATCGCGCACTTCGTGATTTTTTCGGTCAATTTAATCGTCCAAATGTGCGTACAATCGGAAAAATTGTGCAAAAGTTTGAGCAAACTGGGTCTGTAGGAGATGTGAAAACACCAGTGCATGCTCGTACAGCTCGTATTGCAGAAAATATTGCTGCTGTTCGCGATAGTGTGGTTGAAGAGCAGTCCACCTCAACCCGTCGTCGTGCCCAACAATTGCACCTCTCACGCTCGTCGTTGATGAACATTATGCATAAAGACTTACATTTACACGCTTACAAGGTGCAATTGACTCAAGAACTTAAGCCTCTTGACCATTTCTAGCGTCGTCAATGGTCAACAGTGAATGACCTCCTCAGTGGATTTGTCATTAAGCAGAATTGCCGCATTTGGGCGAATGCTAACCCAAGAGTGATTGCCGAAAACCCCATGCACCCACAAAGAGTGACTGTTTTGTAGGGTTTATGGGCCGGCGGCATCATTGGGCCGTATTTTTTTTCAAAATGAGGCCGGTCAGGCAGTTACTGTGAATAATGTTCGCTATCGTGAGATGATAACGAACTTTTTATGGCCCGAATTGGAAGATATCGATGTGGACGATATGTGGTTTCAACAGGACGGTGCCACTTGTCACACAGCGAACGAAACAATGGCTCTTTTGCGCGAAAAATTTGATGGCCGAATAATCTCACTTCGCGGCGATGTCAATTGGCCGCCAAGATCATGTGATTTGACACCGTTGGACTTCTTTCTTTGGGGTTATTTGAAAGAAAAGGTGTACGTCGATAAGCCAGCAACAATTCAAGAGCTAAAGGATGAGATAATTCGGCACATTAACGGCATAGAACCTCATATAAGAGATTTTATATTAATTAGCTTTAGCAGAGAATTATAGGACGGAGCCGGGACCTCAAATCGTAGGGAACGTAATGCCCGCTTAAGAAATATTTTTTTATTATAAGTTTAAAAAAAATATGTAATAAAAAAGTATGAGTAAAAAATTTGTTTTTGTTGTACTTAATATTTTAAATTTTCGAGTCACAGCAGTTGATCAAATGACAAGTGTAAGCTTCCTTAGTGTCGCGCGACAAGCCAGTACCCCACGCAAAAGTTAACATACACAAATATCAAAGCGTCAGTCGCATTCTTGCGCTATTTCTCCGCGTACCCATACATACATTACATACATACATATAGAGACATACACACATAGATGCATACATACATAGATACACCCATACATAGGCATACATGCACACATTGTCGATTTGGCTTTGTGGTATTGCAAAGATAAAGGAGGGGTGGTGGTGGCGGCTATAATGTAAGGATGCCTTCAAAGGCAGGAAACGCAATTAATTGCTCATACACACACACACACACTCACATATGTGCATACGTGTTGCTTGGCAAGGCGTGAAAGGAAATTAATAAATTGCTCTTAATTGTAGTGCGAATGTCAAGCAATTGAGGGAGTGATGAAATGCTGCAAAGTCGGAATGTCAACGAGCTGCTATTGCACGGCAAGGGGTCATAAAGGCCTATGGAACTGCAAACGGAAGCGAGAAGGTGGACATTTGGCAGCAGAGCGTGTGAAATTGCAGTGATTATAGGGTTTCAATATAATTTAGATTTAGCTCCTCAATTAAGTACTCAAGGAAATATGCTAAGTGCGCTTTGAATTTATTGCAGTTGTGGCAAGAAATGCAGAGAGAGAAGTAGATAAAGTCACACAAAACGGAAGCAGTAGAAAAGACGTGAAAGAATACTCGTTTTTATTTCAATCCCTTATGTTTCTAAAGCCAATTTCTTTCCGTTTACGAGGGCTTATCAGCGTATTACCGCTGTAAGTTGGGCATTAGTGCAAAAAAAAAAAAGCAAAAAAAAAAAATATCCTCTTCTCAAATTAAATGGAGTTTCTTCTACCAATAGAAACTGCAAAAAGTGCTATATAAATTAGCAGAAAATCAGCTCAACCCCATTGAATTTTTGTTTGTTGTTTCACTTGCCCACATTGGCTGATGAAACTCAGCGCTGACCGGACCATTCAATTAAGGATTTCTTTATTTGCCCCACAAAAAAAAGAAGTTAAAAACGCATTTTCTTAACTCCCTTGCTTCACTTTTTCACACACACCTCCATATTTTATTTTCAAATTAAAAAGAATGCCAGTTGAAAAAAAGCCGGTAGAAAATACCAAAATAGAAAACTTTAACGAACTCGTAAAATTTTTCTTCTACTTTCCCACTGCCGCCCGTAATGTTGCACGTTGCACTCTTTTAATTTTGAACTTTTGTCCAGCGCGTAAAAAAATTAATTTTCTTAAAAGCTTTTCTTGGCGCTGATTATCGCCATCATTATCGTAGCCGCCGCCGCCTCCGCCAATGTTGCCATTCGTTGTAATCTGGCATAAATTTATTTAGTTTTGCTGGCAGAAAAGAAAAAAAAAAAGAAAAACCGAAAAAAAAACAAAGAAGAAAAATGCATAAAGAGTATTTGAATTGAAAATATATTTATGTAGGCACATACCTACATATACATACGCAGGCATGCATGGACAAATTTTATGCAAATAATTAATTAAGAAAAAAATATATCAAAATATAAAAACTAAACTATGTAATAAGAAAAATAAAATAAGTAATCGAGGCAAGGCAATAATAGGCGCTCCAGGCATAATTTGGCTTTAACTTTATTCTCACAATAAAATAATAGCACTTCGTTTTGATGTTCTCTCTAAAGGCTGTTTTATAGGTAAAGATTTTTTTATTTTTATGTTCCCATGATATTCCATCAATAGTTTCACGTGCATATGAAGTGTTTCCTGGATCAATTGGACAGTCCCTCAGTGTAATAAAGGGTTCTTCAAAAGTAACGACCAGATATCAGTAGTGAAAAATTCCCAGATGATACCATCTGTCTCTGACATTCCTCAAGTAGACCGAGGTACAGTTGTCACGATGGAATATTGCGTTAAAATTATTGCAACTTACTATGAAAATGGTCGGCCTTTGGTGCAAATAATTGCCCGATTGAGTCGATTGGTGAAGAAATATAAAGGCTCTTGGGGTTAAAATAAGGACTGGCAGACCAAAAACAAGTCATTCTATTCAGAATTTTGCTTTTGTACCGTAAAGAGTTATTGAAAAACTTTCGTCATCGCTTCTCAACATTTGGGCATTCGTGGATTGCCTGTATGGCGGATTTTACCTGTAGACATGTTTCACATGGGAGACATTTGAATGATGTAATTTTTCACACATAACTGACTGGCGTCATAAAAATGTTTTTGATGGCGTCATCTTTTTAATGAGTTAGTGTGTTGGAAGTCACATCCCTAGCTGATTTTCAATGAAAGCTTGGTGTCATTCGGCTCAGTGGAAGCGAAGTTATTGCGTCTAAAGTGTCAGTATGTTTGTGCCATCAGTACAATTGAGTTTTGAACAAAGAGCTAATATTAAATTCTGTTTTAAAATCGGTGAAATGTTTACACAAACATTTGAATTGATGAAAAAAATGTATGGTGATGATTGTCTATCTCGAGCCAGAGTTCATGAGTGGTTTACTCGTTTCAGAGATGATTGTGAGGACATAAAGGACAATGAACATACGGGTCCCCCAAAATCAGTAATCACCGAAAACTCCACCGAAATTGTTAGTCAATTTATCAAAAATGAACCGAAATCATCGTTGAAATTCATGGAATCGGAGTTGAATATCTCCAAAACATTGACTTATAGCATTTTAACGAATCATTTGGGCTTATGAAAGGTCTTTGCACGTTTCCTTCCGCACAAATTAAGTGAGGACCAAAACTGCTCAGAATTCAGCATTTAAAAGATCTCATTAAAGAGGTGAGAAGGGACGAGAATTTCCATTACAACATTGTAACTGGTGATGAAACCTGGTGTTTGCAACATGAACCTGAAACTAAGCGTCAAAGTGCCGAATGGAAGGCCACAGAAGAGCCACCACCCAAAAATCGCGTTTGGAGAAGTCAAAAATCAAGTTGATGCTCATTTATTTTTACGATTTCAAGGGAATTGTTCACAGGGAGTTCGTGCCAATGGGCCAAACCGTCAATGCGATTTTCTATCTTGGCGATTTGAAGCGTCGTTTGTATCGCATTCGTCGAATTCGCCCTGAATACCGCGCAAGAGGAACCTGGCGCTTATTGCCTCTCATCGATCTACTCTTGTGACTGATTTTTTGACTAGAAATCGCATTTTGACCATCAATCACTCACCATATTCCTCTGATATGGCTTCCTGCGATTTGTACCTATTCGGAAAATTGCATTTGGTCATGAAAGGAAAACGTTTTGCGTTCCTAGAGTCCATCCAAAAGGCTTGTACCGACATCCTGAAGGACATTCCGCTCAATGACCTGAAATACTCTTTTGAAAAGCTTTTAGATCACGCAAAACGGTGTATCGAGGCCAGAGAGGACTATTTTGAATAAATAATTTCGAAGTTATCAGAACAAAGCTCCTGTCGTTTCTAGTTTAGCTCAGTTTGCTTATTTTGGACTTGTCATTGTCGCCTATCAGTTACTGGCTATGAAGAAATAACGCATTTGTAAGCGTTGTGGGTTAGCTGTTTTAGGATGAGCTCATTTTAATCCTTTTGGGAGAGTTTTAAGGGAGTTATGAAATAATCATGGACTGAAGTTTTTAGAGAGAAATAAAATCGAATTTTTGCATTAGAAGCGTATTATATGGACTCGTTGTGCACTTCTTCCTTATACCACCTTATACTCATTAATTTAAGCCGAATGTGGCACTTACTTCAACAATTTAAGATTTTGTTCTTCCAAAAGTTGGCACCAGCGGGAGGCAGCCTTTGTAGTTTTTTAATTGCCTCCATTCTTATTTTAAAATAAATTCACCAAAAAAGTTGTTTTCAAATAATTGTAATTCAAAAGAATTGGGTATAAGAATTTAAACAAACTATCAAAATATTTTTTTATTTTTCTACCTGGAGGAGAAGTGCACTAAATTGCGTGCATTTTCATTTATTCTTTTTCCCACACAAGGAGAGCCCACGGCTGATATAACTTTGGTATTGGTAAGCGAGGTGTGGTTCGCAGTTTGGTGACTGCAACTGTCAACGGATTAAAACTTTATTTATCCTGTTTTTTCGTTTGTTTTCTTTGTCTACTTTAAAGTGCAATGTACGATAATGAGAAATGTAAACAGTGATTTCGCTCCTTTCCAATCTCATTAACTTTCTTTACAATTTATTGTCGCACGGGAATTCATTGGCGGTTAGAGGTTGCTTTAGTGAAAAGACTGTGCACAAATAATTTATTTAGAAAGATTGGAAATATTTGTATTTATTTGAAAGTAATTTAATTAGAAAATTGATTTTTATAAATATTTTAAGTCCACATGAAAACAATTTGCGCGTATGACTATTGAGTAAAAGTCCATTTCTTCACCTATTTCGCTTCCATATCAAATATAATATAATCACTCTTTAAAATAGCCCAATTAAATTTAGATTGAGTCGAAGCCTAACGTAGCATATGCAGATGGCATAGCCATAGTAGTGACAAGCAAACATCTAGATACCATAAGTGACATAATGAATACTACACTTGCAGCAGTGCACGAATAGGCAACACAGGCTGGGATTAATGCTGATAAAACGGATATGATAATTTTTACTAAATAGAAAGTACAATATCCCAAATTGGCTCGCCCTGAAGCTGAACGGCATAGAACTGACTCTTAAAGACAACGCAAAGTACCTTGGAGTAATTTTGGATGGCAAACTATCATGGAAGCACAATATATTGGAGAGGAAGAAAAGGGTCAGTAACGCACTATACGCATGTAAAAAGAATACTGGGAGTTACATGGGGTCTATCTCCTTCAATAATGTATTGGTGCTACTCAGCTGTAGTACAGCCAATATTACTCTATGGTGCTCTAGAGTGGTGGACTGCATTGAGAAAAATGACACACAAAACACCTATGGAAAGTATTCTTGGAGCTCTCTGCACTACAGGGGCGAGGAGAACTGCGTCAACGGCAGCACTTAAGAGAATACTCAACCTGTCACCGATTGACATTGGGGGTGTAACATAACGGGTGAATTTACCTCTAAAACATTCGGACATAATTCTCTAGGCAGGAGTTAGGCATCGGGTAACCGTTCAAGCTGCCTGATCAGTGCAGTACCTTTGACCGAAAGTCGTTGCTGTAGCAACTTAAAATAAATAAATATATATTGAGGGTTTTCCAATAACATGTGTTAGGTGTTAAACAGGGGAGATGATTAACTATTTTTTATGGCCGAAATTGGATGGTATTGATCTGGACAACGTTTATTTTCAACAAGACGGCGCTACGTGTCACACAGCAACGAAACCATTGATCTTTTACGGGAAAAGTTTCCGGACCGTGTTATCTCTCGAAGAGGTGATCACAATTGGCCACCGAGATCTTGTGATTTAACACCTTGTGACTTTTTTCTTTGAGGCCACGTGAAAGAGAATGTCTACACCAACTGCCCAGAGTCGATTCAAGACCTCAAAGACGGAATTCGTGAGGCTATTGAGGACATAGGGCAGCCACTTTGCAATTCGGCTAAGGAAAATTTCATGAAAAGGATATTGTCCTATAAGCGTGATCGTGGTGGTCATTTGCCTGATGTTATTTTCCACTATTAACGAAATACCTTCCTCTTTATAATGAAATAAATATCCGATCATTTATATTAAAAAATAGCATTTTTCTTTGAATATCAAAATAACACCACATGTTGGAAAATCAATTACTTATACGTTGCTGGGTACCTGGACATATTGGCATTGTTGGAAATGAGATTACCAAGAGCGCAGTTTACGTACATGTCACTTGAACAACGATATACTAAAACCCTGATCGTTGCAGACATGAACGGATGGACAGACATGAGGTGGAACAAGCTAGCCACTTGCAAAACGGCGAAAATCATGTGTAAACAGAATGCAGATAAATACGCCAGATTGCTACCAGCTCTATCTACTGGCATGCTACAATTTTCTAGCGGCACACGCATACAAAATGGGAATTGCAAACAATGATAGCTGCAGATTTTGCAATGAACTGGATGAGAGGGAAGCTTTAGAACACCTTCTATGTTCGTGCACTGAATTAGCTGAAACGCAAATAAAATGCTTAGGTGCTTTATAATATAGGAAGTTAGAATATATCTCGGGATTAGAGCTTCAGAGTTTACTTAGATTCACAAAAGACACAGATTTATTACAAAAAGTGTACTACAAAGAAACGAAAGTTCGAAATGGTCTAGCTCCATCTGGTACAATTGTGTGATGGACCAGCCAGACCTAAGTTTAGGTTAGGTTAGGTTAGATTGGTATGGTTGCCCAGGGAGTGAGCACACTTGGACGAAGAAAGATTCGTCCTTTGTGCTACCATTGTGAAGGAGGTGACGTGAAAGGGAAAGACCGATGGGATGCAGGGGGAGGGCGGGGAGAGGTGGTGATGGGACGGAACCTAAGTCTAAAGAATTCATATTCAGTATTTGATCTAGGGCTGCAGCTGGACGCCATCAAGGTGCTCAGTAAGCTGCAGAGATTTTCATATGTTTGCATTGCAGGAGCCAAGAGATCCTGTTCAACAGCGCCCGTGGAAGTCTTTTTTAGAACCAACATCTATTCATATTCACATTCAGAACTAAGTGAAGAGCGATATGTCTAGGATGACTGAAGTCATTTGATTTGCAGGAGATTGATACTATAACGGAGGAATTGCGAAAGATACTAAGCAAGCAAAGATATGCTTTATGGTTGGGAAACAAGTTCGTAACGTTTTTAACGAAGACTTTTATTTAAACAAGAAACAATAATTATATCAATAAGTTAATCATTTATATATTTGGCGTTGCTGTTTGCAACCTCTTCCCATCTCTCGACCAATTTGTTGAAGCCATTCCGCCAAAAATCGGCAATCACCTGGTCTGGTGTCAAAGACGTTGTTGAGGCAGTTTTTAAGCACCTTTTCGTTGCCCTTCATTTGTTTTAACAGGGAGTAGAAAACATGGTAATCGGTCAGTGCAAGGTCTGAAGAAGCTCCCATTTGAGGTCTTGGAGTGCGCGGCTTTGACGATTTGTGCAACATGGGACTTGGCGTTGACGTGAAGGAGTATGGTTTAACCTTGTCGATCAGGTCTTTTCAGTTGAATAGCCTCATTCATGTGGGATAGCTGGACAATATAGAGCTCCTAATTGACCGCGCCATTCGTTGCAAGCATCTTCCAGTGCATCATGACCTCCTGGTCCCACCAAACACACATCATGAACTTCTTCGGATGAAGAACCGTCTTGACTCTCGGCTTTGGCGTATCTTCGGGAGCTACTCACTCCTTTTTTTGCTTCATATTGATGTATAGGCACCAAAGCGTTATTTACATATGAACGAGTGCTGCTCGATGGCGGGCTTCCAATTTTTCGGTAAATCTCATTGAATGAAGGTGATTGAGAATCGTTTTATGATCGCAGCTAATTTCTTCCGTCAATTCACGACTGGTTTGGCGTTCTCCTTCAAAAGTGATTTGATCGAAATCGGAAGGCCTTCCGGTGCGGGACGTAGCCTCGATTGAACTTAGCAAACCATTTCCGTGCTGTAGTCTCTCCTATGACACCTTCTCCATGCACGTCGCAAATGTCCCAGGCTGCTTCGGCAATTATTTGACCTCGATGAAAAGCAGAGAAGAGCAGATGTGGAAAATGTGGATTTTTTTCAACTAGGAAAAGGAACTAATTTTTACGATATCTGATCATTCGATAGATTTATATTCATATAAAATCAGTATCTATCAAGCTATCAACAACTACCCTTTGATCAGACTTAATATGCATTTTAAGCTTACTTTGAAGACGAAAATCTTTCTTATTTCGTCCATTCTAGAAAAAAGAGTATCGTCGCCGACGAGAATTGTGCTGGCACAGAGCTTTTAATGCTTTTCGTTTCAGTATTTTTGAATTAATAAAATTTTCTTATCGAGTGTGATCAAAAACTAGCGGCGAACGACAACCTTAACGCCTCGTTGACATGTGTCAGCGTAAATTCCCTATTGCATTTTGCAATTTCATGCAATAACGCCTAAAATCATGCTCCGTTTCATCTCCGAAATACATTGAAATTTCTATTGGTCGCTCATTGCTTAACTGTCATTTATCGCTGATTTTGGGTGCCGCTAATAGCTGCTGCACTGGTGAGCGCTGCCACTGTTGAACGCCAAAAACTATGCAATGCAAAAATTAAAAGCCTAAAATAGCGCGAATTTCAGCCTTCGCAAATTGTGCGAAATGCGGTGACACTTTGAGATGCTGACATTTCGTTTGGCGAATGACAATTGCTACATTTTGCCTCTTTTTTCGCTGCCTTTGCGCTGGGTGATAAGCAAATTGTAATCAACTTTTGTTGCACGAGTATGGACATGTGTGTGTGTATGTTTGTGATGTATGAGCACATACATACATACATACGATAATCATTATAATTCGAAAAATGCTTTTCGCCAACGTCTGCAATATGTTGCACATAATGAGATTGTAATGTGATGGCTGGCTTATGCGCCGGCTGGTGGCTGGTGGCCGGTGGCTGGTGGCTCGTTGGTAGTAGCAATGCTAACGAAATGGGCCAATATTGTATTGCACGATTCATCAATGTCAACAGCGAGTTGCCAGCTTCGTCGGTAGTATTGCAAGTCATGTGTTGCGCGGCAATCAACGTCTGTGGCAGCGGCATTGCAATTGCTTTTCCGTTGATCGAATTGAAAATAATAAAAAAAATATTGATTAAAAAAAGAAATACTAAAAATCTGAGCTACATACGTACACATACATATATAAATGTACATATATGTGGCGGCAGTGAGTGGTCCTTCAATTCTATTCCAAATGCTTGTGCCGCACGTACCACAAGGAGAACTCCTGCGCCTTCCCTTCCAGCAGCGATACCTAATTTTCATCTCATTTTTGGTGGCGTAATTGAATTTTCTAACGCTAAAGAGCTCACACTGCATTAGCAGATAAATAAAATACATTCGCTTACCAATATCCCCTCTTCCCCGTGCCACTTGTGCGCCAGCTTCTATTTACTTGCAGTGCCGAATTCCTTTTGAAACTTAATTGCAAGTCATGGTCAACATCATTACTTCTAAATATTCATTCGTATTTATTTTCGTGACTGGGAAATGTCTACTTTTAGCCACGTCACTGTTTGACAACTCAATTACGGGCGTAAATAGCCTCAACGCTATCTAACTATTTAAATGCCAATCAGCATCATTGAAGCTTTTTCTGGTTTCTGAGGTTTTCGTTTTTGATTACACGCCTTTAAAAGGGACCCTTTTCTGCTATCCCTCAATGTATCATTACTAATAAATGGTAAAAGGAGGTCAGTTTTTCTTTGGCATCTCAGAAAATAAACTTCAGACTGATCATTTTGAAACTTTTCATTTATTATTCACCACGAGGCACATTTTCTTTTGCGTTTTCTGACCAGACTTCCTTCTTCTCTTCAATGGATTTGCCGCTGTTAAATTACGTAAGGCGGCCAGTTAGATAAGAAAAAGGAAAGGCTAAAGACACATAAAATCTTGACAGTTGGTCAGTTTTTCAAGAAACTAAAATTTGTTTAACAAAAACTACATTGAGCGGTTTAGTATTCCAAATTTGCGAGTCCAGCAGGAGACTACTTCATTTTTCGCTAATTTTCTTCTTTGCCTTTCTTTTCTGCGAGGATTTCAACCATACAACTCCTTGATCGAAATGAACAAAAAACCAATTCACATTGAAATAAGACAGAGAAAATCGAAATGCATTGGCCATACACTGCGCAAGCCAGCGACCGCCGTAAGTAGAATGGCGCTGGACTGGAACCCATAAGGATTGCGCCACACAGAACGTGCTAAAGGATCTGGGAAGGACGTAGCCTTAATGAGAGGTTAATAGAAACTGGCGAATCTTTCTCATGGACTCAAATTCAGACAAAAGCGAGAAGTAGGCAACATTGGCAAAAATTTGTCTCGGCACTATGCGCCCAAAGTCGGCGCGAATGCAACTACTAATAATAATAACGAGCCATAATCTTCCTCTGAGTAATTCTCATACTTCATTACACCAGCGATGCAAGCTTATCAAATTATCCAGAGTAACGAAAAATAAGTGTGGATTCTTCTGCACCGTGAGTGGTTTAGGGGAAAGCACATCCCTGGTTTGGTAGAAAGCTCGTCGGTAGAGCTATAATATCATTAAACTGGGGACGGTGGAAGGGAGTGCATGCATTGGCCTCATCGGAGCATGTATAACTTGCCCCAGTGCTAGCCTGAATGTCCTTTGCATTTGCTTCCCATTGACTTTCACGTTACTTCCATCGCTGCTCAAAGTGCACTCAGGTTAAAGGAGGTTGGCTTCTGGAGTTAATCTCTCAAGAGGCATGGTACAATTTTTAGAATTTCCGGAACGCATGTTTTGAAACTGGAGTTTAAAGGTCGGGTCGCGCAATCTTTCCAAGTAGGCGGCATGGAAATGAAGGGAAAATCTATACCGAAGCTAGTACCTCTGTCTTCACTGGCGGTCACAAGATGGAATCGGAAGCTGGAGCAGGATCAGGAGTTTTCTCTAAATCAGCCAGTTTCTCTATTTTATTTAAACCGCCGAATACTGCTAGTGTATTTCAGGCAGTAGTCTTTGCGATCCTTCAGCCAAGCAAAATGCTGAGGGAACGTGCGAGCGATGGAGATATTAATGTGTTTTCCGAAGGCACTGAAGATGACATGGTACAGATCCAAATTAGACAACTCCTGTAAGGAGAAGATCAAGCCCCTTGGGTGTGCAGATAACATTTCACTGATCTGGGTTCCAGGACATAGGAATATAGAGGGAAATGAAATTTGCGAGTAGCTTGCTCCAATGGGACGGAATTGGTCTCAGAGACCTCCTACCCGGTTAACGGCATCCCCCTCATTGTTACTAAAGGGGCTTTGCATAACTTACTTCTCAGGAAAGCGCAGAAAAGATGGAGCTCCGTTACTGCAGGTGCTATTTCGAACATTTTTGGACCCAGTACGGTATGGGGAAGCCGACAGCAATTCTGGTGACTTCAAACGACTCAATTTACAAACTCCTAGCTGTGTTTTCTGATCACTGGACGATCGGCACACACGCGCAAAAGCTAGGTTTACCTTTTAACCCCCATTGCAGAACCTGTGGGGACCTTTCAAAGAAGATCACTGTTGATTACTTTCTCTGTAAATGATCAGGTTTGGCAGCTAGACGATGCAGGTCACTGGTTGCTCCTTTCTTCGACAGCCTGACGCAGTGCGCCAATCTAAATCCCATCAACCTTCTCCGATACAGCAAAAGCTCTGGTTGGCAGTAGATATCTGCCTGTTGTAGGTCTCCCATTTCACCTACCTATCCATCGCTTGGTTTCCATATTGGCTATACAAAATGCTTAAGTAGAACTACTACATTTTCAAAAATTTTACTTTCATCATCAAGACGTACATCACAAATTGAAGGAGAACATCCAAAGAGAAGGAAAAAGGAAGAAGGGTCCTTGGATTCGAGGATGACGACCACAGTTGCTAATTAACTTTGTATTAACCGTCTTGTGTATTTCGTAAATGGAAGGACATAAAGTTTTATGCCGCCTCCGAATGGCAGAAGGTTTTTTAATGGCAGAAATACACTCAGAGGTTTGTCATTGTCTGCTAAGGGGCGACCGCTTTTACAAACAACTTTTTCTATCCCGAGGCGACGAGCCCGACCACTATCAAATGAACACACTAACCCATTCGACTACGACGGCCGCATGTCAAATGTTTACTGATCACAATGATTCATTCTATTTGTTTAGCTTCCCTTTGTAAATATTCAAAAAACACGCTTTATGCTTTAAAAAAATAAAGTCCCGGCAAATTTAAAAAATTTTTGAATTTAAGAACCAAACAAAGGTGTTTAATGAAAATGTTCTTTTTCGGCTTCCTAGTGTAGGACTGTAACAGAGAAGATGATACATTGTTTGTTTCACTTCGCCCGTTTTTATAGCTTCTGCAGAATCTTCCATGCTCATCCTCTATTAATGTTTCCAAACACACCATCAGATTAGGTGGGGCCCTATAAGAACTCCGAATGACATATCTCGTGCTCGTTTGATAAAGGCATGCGTTCTAAGAGCTTTCTTTGTACTTATTGGTGGATAGCTGATTAAGAGAAAATCTACTGTTTATATTTCTCAATACTTCCACAAAAAAAAAAACTTAAATAGTTGCTATTTCTACGTAAAATTAATTACCCAATTTTGATTTTGAACAAACTTTTTGCTAAATAAAAAGTTTTTTTGGGTTTTTTTTTACTTTTACGACTTCCATTGCTTGTTTGTTTGTATGCTGAAGCTGTCTGATTCACAAGTGTCAGCTATAAATAATTGACATAAATTTCCTGATAAGGTGATTAATTTTGCGCCACCCTTTATGCATGCCTTGTAGTAAATTTTCTCCCAGTGTGTTTGAAAAAGCTGCGAAGCCTAATGAACAGAGCTTCTGTATGGGATTGTTAAATTTCTGCGCACTACACAATTTGAATAATTTAAAATGTCCAAAATCCAGACTACAAAAATCATTAACGAATACCCGCCTAAGTTGCTGTCCAACCGAAAATCAGCAAATTTATTTACTTGCGATGTGAAATTACCTCAGCATCGCATTTTCTGCACTAACACCCTCATCATGTCCACTGCTGAAGCCCAACGCTGCCGTGTCCCTGGTAACGACAGAAAATTAATGATTGATTTCCGTTTGCGTTGTGTTGTGGTGCGTTGCGATGTGGGTACGGTATTTTCTATTACTGATTTCAAATTTTTGGGGTTTTTATTGGCGTATGCCCGACGCCTCTGCTTCGTCCAGCAGTTACGCACAATCACTCCAACACCCCCCGCATGCCACAGTTGTGGGTTGCAACAAATTTAGGTAGCTGTATGTATGTATACTATATATGCATGTATGCGTGTATTAACAGAATTGAAGTGAACTGTGATGCTTCGTTGTCAGTCCGTTAGTTGGTCCATTTGTTTGTTACTGTTGTTTGCTGGATGTGTGTAACTTTTTGCTCAATTGTCTGTTGGCATGTGAAAGCACACTTCCACGCATACATACATACACACACACATGTGCACTCACATAGACATGTAGAATTTTGTTAGCAATGCGGTCTTTGTTATTTTGCATTCATTTATCAGCGCATCCGTATCCGAATGGCTATGGCGATGCCATTAGTTCAGAGAAATAGTAGGCCCGCCACGAGAAGGGGGAGCAATGCGATGCGACCGATCCGCTCGGTCTGATGTTGATTTTATTGTAGTGGCGCTTTGTTTCGGGGTGTTAAATCAATTATTTTTAATTTAAAGGGACACTAACTTGATTAATGGTTTTCAGCAATTGGAAAATCTCATGTGGGATCCACGCCTCAGCCAGTAGTGGCAAGCATAAAGCAGGATTGTTTAAAGATAGCTTGGGAGTTTGCTTGAAGTCAAAGTCTTAAAGATGTATGGAAAGGCAGATAAATAGGAAATTGGATGAAGAAAGGTAAGGAAATACTGCGGCCCACAAATAATGTTGTGTTTCAGTAATACGTCTCTAAACCTGGTTGGCAAAGATTTGCAATGGGTACCCAAAAAATTATGCTGCTTATGACAGGCATTAAAGTCCAATTTATTTCGCAGTGATGCACTTTTATTTCCATTTTTTTTTCTTTTATTAATTAAGTACCTAACATTTTACATTATATAAAAAATATCTTATTTTTCATAGTTTCAATATTTATTATTCTGCTTTTTCTTTTGTATTACCCGCCCTATTCAGGTTTGCTATGCAGTTCTCAAACCAAGTCTTAATTTCCTGTGCTTCATATCAAATATGTTTCTTAAGTGATCTATTGCTGGTCACTGTAACCGAACGATTTGGTGCATAGCTACTATTTTGAAGTGCATAGGTTCGAGTCTCCGTGTATGAATCATCAAATTATAGAAAAAGTTTTAGAAGTGAAACTTCTTAGACGTCGATGGACGAGCGAGAAAGGAGTGTAAAATTTCAAGGCCATGTAACGTTTTGGGCATTTTCATTCCGCGAGAGAGAAAAAAGATATAACGTAGAGGAAAAGGAGAGAGAGAGAAAGCTATACCTTATATATCTTAGATGTTGCTAATTTCTAGTGAGAAATAACACTGTCTACTTTTTGGCGCTTGTTTGTTGGTGCAAACTTGTAAGAAATATATTTTTGGTGCCTACTTTTTGGCGTTATATTTCCTTGATGCCTCTTGTTTGGGGCGTTTTTTAGTCGCAATTTTTTTGACGTTTTTTGTTTGGTGCCTACTTTTAGGTGCTTATTGCCGTTTTCTGGCTAGTGCTTGTGCGTACTATAAAGTGCTATCCATTCCGGCGTCGTATTTATTGGTATTGCCTTGCGGTAATTTGTGCCGATGCTGCGGTTCTGGACGCTCGGAGTAGTGCGCGTTGTTGCCCCCGTTTGTGTCCGGTGTTTACCTACACCGGTATACCCTTCTCCGTTTTTTGTAAATTTTGTCTATTTGTATTCTCTGCAAATGTTTTGAATTTATTTAGATAAATATTCTTTCTCTCTCTCTTTCATTTTCTATAGGGAGACCCTATGCATTTTTTATTAATTAGGCAACATTTTACGTTATTTAAAACGTATTTTATTTTTCATAATTTCATTATTTATTATTCCGTTTCTTGTTTGGCATTACCAGCCCTATTCAGGGTGGCCCTATATAGCAATCTCAAACCAAACCTTATTTTCCAGTGCTTCATATCAAAGTGCGGAAATCTGTTTTTTAGGTGATATATTGCTGGTCACTGTAATCGAATGGGTTGGTGCATGGCTAAGATTCGGAAATGGGCAGGCTGGACTCCCCGCATATGAAGCATGAAATTATAGAAAAAGTTTTTCCTAACAGCGTTCGCCCCTCCACAGGCAATCGCAAACCTCCGAGTGTATTTCTGCGATGACAAAACTCTTCATAAAGAACCATCCGCCGTTTGGAGTCGATCTAAAACTGTAAGACCGTCTATTTGTGAGAAAATATCAGGACGCACACCACAAATTGGAGGTGGAGCTCGGCCAAACACCAAATAAAGGATGTAAGCGTAAATTGCTGTACTACTGCGAAGACAAGCAGATAATTTCAAATGCAATCAGACATCATCCATCGGTTTAAGATTCAGAAAGTTGTCTGGACTCGGCAAAATAGGCGATAAAAGTAGCGTTAATTGGGAAAACTAAGTCACACCAAACTGAAATTTCTATTCCAATTGCCGTAGGATAAGTTATCCAAATACTGGGTTGGGAAAAAGTTCGTAGCGTTTTTATCGTAGACAAAAAAGTTAATCAATTATATATTCGCCGTTGCTGTTAACAATATCTTCCCACTTCTCGAGCAATTCGTTGATGCCGTTCCGTCAAAAATCGCTTGGTCTGGTGTCAACGAAGTTGTTGAACCAGTTTTTAAGGACCTCTTTATTATCGAAGGTAACGCCCTTCATATAGTTTGACAGGGAGCGGAAAAGTTGGTAATCGGTCGATGCAAGTTCCGGAGAATAAGCCGGATGCTGAAGGACTTCCCATTCGAGCTCTTGGAGCGCGGCTTTGACGACTTGTGCAATATGGAACTTGGCGTTGCCGTGAAGGAATATGGTTTGACCATATCGATCAGGTTTTTCCTGTCGGATAGCCTCATTCACGCGGTGTAGCTGGTCAATGTAGAGCTCTTTGTTGACCGCGGCATTCATTTCGAGCATCTCCCAGTGCATCGTGCCCTCCTGGTCCCACCAAACACATATCATAAACTTCTTTGGATGAAGATCCGGCTTGACTCTCGACTTTGGCGTATCTTTGGGAGCCACCAACTCCTTTCTTTGCTTCATATTGATGTAAAGGCACCATTTCTCATCTTCCCTGTGACTATTCGGTACAAAAAGCGCTGTTTATGAGCCGCCTGTTGCTCGATGGTGGGTGAGATGGCGGGAAGCAATTTGAAGGCGAGTTTCTTTGTTTTTTTCGTTCAGCACGTAAAGCCCCCATGCCCCCACTTTTTCGGTATATCACATTAAATGAAGGTGATTGAGAATCGTTTTATGATCGCAGTTAATTTCTTCCATTAATTCACGACTGCTTTGACGTTTTCCTTCAAAAGTGATTTGATCGAATTCAGAAGGCCTTCCCGTGCGGGACGTCGCACCGATGTCACAGTCGCCATTTTTGAACTTTACAAACCATTTCCGTGCTGTAGACCCGCCTATGACACCTTGTCCATATACGTCGCAAATGTCCCGGGCTGCTTCGGCAGTTTTTTGACCTCATTGAAAAGCAAAGAAGAGCAGGTGTCGAAGCCGTGGATTTTTGCCTCGTGGGTATTCCATTTTTAAGCCTCAAAACTAATAAAAAATTAAATAACTCAAATAGAATTAACACAGTTTTGTAGAGCAAAAAGAGTTCTATCGAATATCCTTTGCCAAATAGCAAATAAATCGTTGGACAATAAAATAATATATAAAAATGCCATGCACTTATTCCCCAACCAAATATCATACATATTTTGGGGCCTTATGTTATAACATATAGAGATGAATATGAAAATGTAAAATGAAAGTTTTTGATTACGTATACATGCTCACGGTATACATGCATATGTATGTATTTGTATGTATGTTAGTATTATTTTTTCTGACATTGTTAGTTGCCACATACTAAATTCTACAAACCATTTGCTATTATGCGCACTTTTGCTTTTGCCTTCTCTTTACTACTTTGTTTACTAACTTTTAGCTTTTTCCACCCATTATCGTTATGGAAATGCGTCTACTTTGTTCTTGTTGTTGCTTTAAACAGCTGCTACTTTAACCGAGTCTATTATTAAATTAAGTGGCCAATGCCAGACACCACCTGTGACCAATTTCGATTATGAGTTTTTTTATTTGGATTTTTTTTTGCGTTTTGCCTGTAAAAAATCGTAAATGGCGGAAAAGTATAAAACACAGTACAATGGCTAAAACAAAGTGGTGGCTTTTCTAATATGGATTTTCCCAAGGGCAACATAATTTTGTTATTGTACAAAGGTTAAGAGCAAATCAGATAGATATTTGCTTTTTTGTGTAATGAAGTCTCTTTGTAATTCTTTCTATAGTTGAAATCACTGGCTGCAGGGATAGAATATCAACATTTTTGTGATTATAAACAGAAATTTAGTTTTTTTCAAAAATTTCTTCTGAATTTCCAAAGAAGATTTAAATTTGCCCTCATTTTTGTAATAAAAACTAAAATCAGCTGAATGCTATAAATTTAGAGTTAGTAAAAAGGAGCACTAGACGGGAGTATGCGCGTTTTCTTTGCTGCAAAACATTTAAAAAATAATAGAAGTTTGAATGCCACAATTTCCAAATTTCGTAAAAAGTATGGTCGGAATATTGATTGAGGCTCGTCAAATGTGTAAAGAGTGATTGAAAAATTTGAGTAGATTGAATCAGGCTATCCAATAATAAATACGTGAATAACGTGCATCACGTGAGAATTTTCTTAAAAGTCGATCAAAATTAATTCGCCGCATGGACGAGGTTTGAAAATTTCAACAATCTCACTATCGCATATATTGATAAAAGTATATAAAAACTGAAGCAAAGAGAGTTCGATGAATGGATTATTATACCTCCATTATTATCGTATATTATAAGTGTATATATGTAGTCCGGTTCACTTGATTAGAAGCAATAATTTTTATGGAAGCAAATGGTTATTAAAGCAACCGAATTTTATCTGGTAATCCGATGTTTTCTCATAATTCAAGTGAAGACTGTACTTTGCTCGAAAATAAACATGCATGAAAATATTATTCTATCTAACGGTATTTCACAGCAATAAAACTTCAGCAGCTTGATTTATTGGTTTACTTAAATAGAGACACTCATTGGGTTTGATTGAAAACTTCCTAATTCTAACAAAATGCGAAAGCAGAAAGGTTTAACAGATCGCGAAAAAGGAGAAATCGATATCTTGAACTCAGGGGGACTTTCAAATCGCGAATTCGTAAAAGTCCAAATGTTGTGGATCTTAACGTGAAACAAGCTGCCTCCTATCGTAAGAACTACAAAGGCAGAATTGGAATGGCTTTAACACCGAAGAAAACACGCAGAATCCTTAGGATTGTATCAAATTTCGCCTTACCAACGGTAAAAATTAAAGAAAAGGCAAATGCTGCAGCCAGGAAATCCAGTGTTCGCAAGGCTACTCTGAAAGTATCACATCTGAAGCATATAAAAATTCTAAAGAAAAACACCTTTGAGTGAATTTCGTAAATAACGCCGCTCCGATTTTGCATGGCTTGGGATTCTGTAACAAATAACGATTCCGGTGAATGGAAAAAAGTTCAATCTGTGTGGACCGGATGGATAAAATTACTACATACTTCCATGACTTAAGAAAGGAGGAAAGGTATTTGAGTCGACATCACAGTCGTGAAGGTGGTGTTATGGTACGGGAATATCACTAAAGTAATCAAATTCGAAATGAAGTTCAGAATAGGAATGGACAATAAATTAGACTGGAGTAGACCTATATTTGTAAGGAAAGTCCAGGAGTATATCCTGAGCTGGTATTCAGATGGCACGAAGGCCCCAGAAGGCATCGGAATTGGAATATACATACGGCCCCAAAACCAAGCGTTCTGTGCCGATGGGTAGTTTTTCAAGCATCTTCCAAGCGGAAGTGCATACCATCCGTCTATGTGCAGAGATAAAGACAGAATTAGACACAAATTTCCGGAATGAGTGAATTGCCATTCTGAGCGTCGTGTGAGATTAAGTCCCCACAGGTCCTTGAGTATATCGAGAAATGGAATTTGTTAGGAACGCACAATCGCATCCGACTAATTTGGGTCCCAGGACTCACGGCTATAACTAGGAACGAAATAGCCTCTCCATTAATAGGACCCGAGCCCTTTCTTGCTATTGGACAACACACCAATAAAGAAAAGTTTAGTAGTGAAGAGCTTAGTCCTAGTTAAGCTAGCCTTAGGAAGGTTTGCTGGCACCAAACTATGGGACTACGCCAGACGAAATCCTTTTTGGATAAGTACAACCAAAAGAGGTTTAAAAGACGCATAACTCTCTCCAAGGGTGAACTAAGAATGCTCACGGGCATTCTCACAGGCCACTGCAGACTGCGTAGTCATCTGCACGTGATTGGGAATTGGTCTACGGACTCTTGTTGTTTCTGCATCTAATCCCAGGAGACTCCAATGCACCTTCTCCTTGAATGCAGCGCTATAACGCGCAGAAGGTTGAGACATCTTGGCCAACTGCAGCCAGAAGGAAGGCACATACGCTCAATCCAAACCAGCTCGATCCTGAGTTTAATAAGGGAACTGGGTCTGGATGCGGTACTGTGATGAGTAGAGGGCAGAAAAACCATGAGTTTGAAGTGCAAACATCGTAGAGATCCTAATCGTAGCTATGGTATGAGAAACAATATCGTATTATGGCGCGTTCGAATTGAAAATTGTAAACTACAAAATGACGGGAAAAGGCTATAAAGCTCTGTTGGAGATTCGTGAAATATTTGCAGCTGTACACATTTTAAGTGTAGTCAGAAGTTGGATTGCGTCTCAAAACGTTGAAACTTTAGCATGGCCACCGTTTTCCAACATCATTATTGAACCCATAGATGGCTTGCTCGAAAGCCTTACGAGAACGGGCAACAATTTGAAGATGAAAATACTTTGATTCGAATCATTAGAACGGCCAGGTCTGAAATTTCATAAGGTTATCTAGAGAATTTGTACAAATCCATTCATCAACGTATTATCAAGCAATTCATTATTGAGTGCTGATTTTTGAGCAAAGTCATATTAAAATATTAAGATTTTTTTATCCCCGATGCCTTCATTAGTCAGCGAAGCTGTCGGATTTCGCCTTGAGAGAAGTAAAATGCAGTTATTAAAAAGAAAGTTCATCTACAACGTATCACTATTTTAAATGAGAATGAAACTTGTCAAGCAGTGTCAACAATTGGTGCTCGATATCATCAGCTATTTCTACCGAAATGGGATAATTGTGATATCAACGAAATATGGTTTCAACAGGACGATATCAGACATGATACAATCTCTGAAACAATGAAACATTTCCTAGCCGTCTACTCTCTAGTTTCAATGGCAGATTTTACTAGCTAGATGATGTTATTTAACGCCACTGGATTTCATTGTATGGTATCATTTGCAGTGTATTTGAAATTCTACTAGTGGACCTGCTCTTAACGGATATGCAATCCATTCTTTTAAGACTATCTGTGCTGAAGCAAGTGAGGAGATTGGTGGGCCTCCACCAGCCCTTACTTAAAAGCGTAAATGCCTATCTCTCAGCGAAAATAAATAAAACATTAGAAATTCTAGTCAGGCATCTAACATGGAAAACTCTTATGCAGCTAAACGTAAAGCGAGTGCCCAAAGTCTTTGGACAGTGTTAGAGAATATTTAGAAAAAGCTGAGGTCTGAAACCTACTTTGGGGCTTGGTTCACTCGACCTTGATCAGTCTATTTTTCACGTGTGCAAATGTGGCAGGCCCATGACTACGGCCAAATCCATGGGTTTAATGTTTAACAGGCTGTAGAGAAGGGTATGTGTAAGCCTAACGGTTGCCATGAGTACAACTTCAGGAGCTCCCCTTAAAGTTTTCTTGAACTTGTTTATTTTGGAACTAAAGACTCAAACGAAGGCGATGAAGATGATGTGTCTGCCGCTTTCCTATGGAATATAACACTGCGAGCAGATTTTTGGGTGCACATAATTAAATATTTGGTAATGTGTTAGAGCAATACCCACTGCTATTGGCCCTAATGTATGTACCTGTGGCAGAAGTAGCCTTTGGGAGGAGATACAGCATCAGTTTGACTTTTACGGAATAATGAAGAGATTCAGCTGAAAACAGAAATTCTTTGTGTTTCTCTTTCGAAAATTTAATGTTGTTGAGTGGTTTATTTATCTTTTATGCAAGCGAAGCCGAAGGCACCAACTAATAAAAAGATAAAGCGACATGAGGATTACTCGGGAAATTAAAAATTATAAATTCATTGGCTTGTATTAACTTTTAATTTATTTAATTTTTAATTAAGCTTACTAGTTTCAACTTTTTATTGAATAAAGATTTATTTTATTTAAAATGCCTGAATTTCAGAAAATAAAAATATTTTTATCATCACAAAAAATAGAAAAATTTGAATTTTAGAATGAATTCTTGAGAGTAAAGCAAAGTGTACCTAGGAGTGTTTTTAAACCTTCCGAAATGTCTTGTTTTTTTCGTCTGTCATCTGTCAACAATAATCA
The DNA here is from genome assembly GCA_037575425.1 of Anastrepha fraterculus. Lineage (NCBI taxonomy): Eukaryota > Metazoa > Arthropoda > Insecta > Diptera > Tephritidae > Anastrepha > Anastrepha fraterculus. Next base: position 2,229 of record JAYXIM010020157.1, on the reverse strand, counting down.
GTTCATTGTTTGTTACGTTTCATACAACACTGCATTTTTGTCGCTCTTAAAAATGTCGAATTTCGTGCCTTCAAACTACGATTTGCGGACATCGTGAAACCACTAGTGAAATGCTGCTCTCCCGGTTCAAAAGGAAGTCTTTTTTGCATCGAATCGTTACAAGTGATAAAAAATGGGTGTATTTCTCCAATCCCAAGCGTAAACGATCGTTTTCTTGATGACAATGCACCGCCACATCGAACAAGAGCTTCCCGGGAATTGATGAAGACGTACGATTGGAAACCGCTGGTGCATGCGGCTTACTCACCAGACTTAGCGCCTTCCGATTATCATTTGTTTGCATCGATGGGCCATGCACTTTGCGAGCAGCGCTTCAATTCTCAAGAAGAAGCCAAAAAGTGGCTCGATGATTGGTTTGCGGCCAAAGACGGCCAATTTTTTTGGCGGGGCATCCACAAATTGCCTGGGAGATGGGAAAAATGTGTCGCTAGCGATGGCTATTATTTTGAATATTAAATTTGTAACCATTTTTTGTTAATAAACGTTTGAAATAGAAAAAAAGTATCATTTCATAAGTATATACCTGGTAAAAGAACAAAGTGGTGGCTGTATTAAAATTACTGTTCCCGAAATTTATAAATTTTGTGTATTTGTTTTTTATTTGACGCTTGGCTTTCTTGCTTTTCTGAAAATCATCTTTTGGCTCTACAGCTCTTTGTGAGCTTTGGCCTGCTGCACGTGGGACCTCTATACGTCTCGAACGTTTGCGACTTTTTTCCAGTTCGTTATCCTAAGTTTCTTGATGTCGTCCTCTAGTTCGTCGGTCCATCTTGTTCTGGGCCTTGCTCTTACTCTAGTGTTGATGTGGCCCAGCCATCTTAACCGCCGCGCTTTGATGAAACGTATAACATTTTCCTTTTCCGAAAATGTTCTGAAGCAAAAATATTTTGTTTATAAAAACATCAGAATTTCTTTCTTTGCGAAATTTAGAATTTAAAGTACTTAAGCTATCGATTTTTTTCGGCTTCCTGGTCTCCTAATATCCAGCTTCTTTGCATGGCGACTTGAAAAAAGAAAAAAAAACCAAAACGCGTCCATAAAGGCGGATTATCGATTATGTTAACAAACTCAAGCTGAGACAGAACCAAAGCACCAGCGCAGCCATCTATGAAACCCTTTCGTAAATAATAATATTTATATCCATAGCTATTCGCTCACATTGCGCATACTTAGAAATATATTGCACAAATACAAGCACATCTGCACGCATACACTCAATATACTCCAACTGTGGCGCAACGCTTATTTTTAATAACCCAAATTGGTGGATACATCGACGGAATGCCGCCGTCGGCCAAACGACCAGTTTGGTGTATTTGAGGAACCGACAGGATGTTGGGAAGGCAAGAAGCGCAAACATTTAAAATAATGAAAAATTTCACAAAATGAAACAAAACACAGAGCAAATATTGCACAACAAGACGGGCAAAAGCAAATAGAAAGGAGGTGCTTTCATACATAGAGCGGCTAGAGAACGGGGCAAGTGCAGAGGAGGAACAGGAAATTTCGCTATTCAATTTCAAATCGATACAAGCAAAACAAGTGTAAGCAGAAAACGCGGGCAGGCGTGAAAGGGCTAAAACAATGCCAGCAACGGTTGTACACACAGTAAAGGGATATGACTTGAAGTGCTATTGTTGTTGTTGCTATTGTTGGTATTGCTGCTGTTATTCCAGCGACTGGCACAGTTGCCATTATTGCTGTTTTGTGGACGTACTCATTATTACAACAACGGCTGTTACATCGCCCAAATGCACCAGAATGGCCCGCCTCGCCTTCACTCGGCGAAGGATCTCTTTTATTCATTCACTTCTTTCGCTTCCACTCTCTTCCCACAGTCATTTGTCTTCGCCTGTGGCGCACCCCATTTGCCTCCTAAGCACCAACACCACCACCACCGCCACCACTGCCACCATTTGTGATGACAACATCCTTGCCATATATTCCTTTTCTTCGTGCTCACAGCTTTCGTGCCGGATGCGTAACGGAGGCCACCACTTCGGCTTGTAGCGGCTGCTTGCGTTGAATCCTTTCGCCGTTCATAAATCAAGTCTTTGGTTTAATTAAATCTTGTGTTGGCGGTAAAATGGTGAAAAGTATTTTACATTCTTTGTTCGTTACGCCGTTTCTCACGTCCTTCAGTTGTGGTAAACGGGCGGAAAAAATGAT